>JACXGK010001300.1:22040-51274 GCA_016801125.1 Novumbra hubbsi | reverse complement strand
GCGGATAAGGTAAAACCACTCAAAGACACTGGTGCTACTGAAGCGGATAAGGTAAAACCACTCAAAGACACTGGTGCTACTGAAACGGATAAGGTAAAACCACTCAAAGACACTGGTGCTACTGAAACGGATAAGGTAAAACCACTCAAAGACACTGGTGCTACTGAAACGGATAAGGTAAAACCACTCAAAGACACTGGTGCTACTGAAACGGATAAGGTAAAACCACTCAAAGACACTGGTGTTACTGAAACTGATAAGGTAAAACCCCTCAAAGAGTCAAGGATAGAGTCTTACATCATAGGTGATGAACCAAGAGAAAGAAACTTGATTGAGAGGCTTGCTGTCAAACCTCCAACACCTCCCAGGAGTCCTAGCAGTCTCCGCAGGTTAATGTCCCGGACTCCCCCTGCAATTACAGTGGATGACCCTGCTAACTGCGAGAAGGCGGGGTCAGAGCAGAGTGGTGGAGACACACCTACCTCCTCCCTGTCATGTGAGAGCAGCCCCAGGTTGAAAAGAAGGGACAGTCTGACCCTTATCCGCTCCGCTACACCAGAGGAGCTGGCCTCCGGGGCTCGACGCAAGATCTTTATCCCCCGGGAGGGAGAAGGGGTGGGGGTTGTGGTGGCGTTGGGCGTGGGTGGTAGTCCGCTGGACACTCAGGTCAAGAAAGAAGCTCCCTACATGTCGCCCAATCAATCTCGTAGGGCAGCGTTCCTGCAGGCCCCAGCAGGCTCACACACCCCACCGCTGGAGAGACGTTCTCCCCTGCTTGGCCGTAAGAAGGCCACCCTGGAGGTTCCCAAAGTTGCGGACCAGGCCAACACAGAGGAACCAGAAAGGCCCAAGACTGAGGTCAAACCTGCTGAGAAGGAGAAGTTGAACCCCTTTAAAGGTAAACCGTTCAAAACTTGAGCCTATATCTTGATGCTTGTGCAAATAGACATGTCTGCTGTGGTTGGGCTAATCTGTAATCTACCAAAGGAGGAAGTGGCCACATTAGAGGAACATGTAACGTATGTCTTCTCCTTGTGGTCCACCAAATCTGTTTCATCAGCACCTCAGGTAATCCGTAAAATCAGGGGAGAACCCTTCCCAGATGCTTCAGGACATTTGAAGCTCTGGTGCCAGTTCTTCAACGTGCTCAGTGACTCCATCATCAAGTGGTACAAGGATGAGGAAGAGATAGTGGAGGTGAAAAGGAGGTAAATCCCTTGACCACCTCCCATTCCAATTGACTGTTGTTTAAACTCTTTTTAAATGCAATCAAATGAAATCTTGTTGATCTTAAATCGGATCAAAACCATCATGTAGTCTCAGTTTTAGTCATGCCCAGTGTTTTGTACGGTATTAATCATCACCTTGTTCTCACACTGGGAGGTATCCAGCTCAAGTGACCAGCTCACAACTGTAGCCCCAACTGCGACAAATGGGGTTAAAGCTGTGGCCATACGCAGTCACTGTAAACTGAGACACTCTATTTCGCCATCACCATATGGCATTAAAGTCTACATCTGTGCTAGTGACTGCTGTATCAGCAGACTGTCCCTTCTTGCAAGCATGGCATGCAGACCTTCTGTCTGTCTTGGTCTCACAGTGACCTCTTGTGGAGGTAAATATGTTGTTGAATGTGTTGTGTAGTTGTGTCACTTGTCACGTGAACCTGTTTATCTTCCCATACTTCTCAGTGGTGGAGATGAAAGCCAAGTAGCCCTGGCCATCGTCCAGACATCCAGTCAAGATTGCGGGGTGTACGGTTGCACAATCAAGAATGAATTTGGGACTGACTCCACTGACTTCCTTCTCAGCATAGACAGTAAATTATGTCAATGAAACATTATTTTATAATCCCACAAATATCACTTTTTTGTAATGGTTTAGTGTTTATGTTTTTTATTGATCTTCTTCTGCAGTTCTTTCAGAGTACTTCTTCCGGGAGGATTTAGAAGGTATGCCTCACAGACACAAAAATGTTTATAAAGTTTAGCATTAACCTCTTGCTATCTGTTTTGTTGACTACCCTATAACAGTCACATACATGTGTATGAGATTGTCTGCTTCTGTCCTTTGCAGTTGGAGAAGAGATAGAAATGACACCAATGTTATTCACTAAAGGCCTAGCAGACCCAGGTTACTGGGGTGATAAATTATTTGGACGCATAATGACACTGGAGGCCCACTTGGGAGAGGGCTGTATGCACAAGGCCTGCAGGGCAAAGGTCATCTATGGCCTGGACCCTGTGTTTGAGTCTGGATCAACATGTATCATTAAAGTACAAAGCCCCATTGCTTATGGGACCAAAGAGGAGAGCAACCTTGCAGAGAGAAACATGGAAATGACTAAGCAAGTGAGTGTTTCTTTCACAGCTAAAGTAGTGTCCATTACATCTGAACTCTAGAATTTCCCATTTTATCACAGCTGCAGTACCGTTGATTACATCACAGTTTCTGTCATAGATATAAAACAGAGATCAGACTTAAAGTTATCTGTACAATAAAATAAAATTAACCAATTAAAGATACATGTATTATAATGTCAATTTAGAGTTAACTGTTCATCATAGGAAATTATGAAATATGCATTTGCAATGTATTTACTGTAATATTCCACCATGTACCGATTTTGAACAATATAAATGAACAAATTCCTAATTTAAATCTATTTCAAAACAATTTGTTTGTTAATATTATAAAAGTACAGTCAGACAGACATTATATGTAATATGAAAAGTACAGACACTGTATGTATCATGCTATGCAAAACAGATGTTATTCTTAAAATACTAAGAAAAAATACCCATTATAAAAAGCTTAAAATGCCACTTCTATCATGGGTTTCTTTTGTAGCTGATTTAGAACAGATGCCAGGTAAGATGGCTGTCACATTGCTTCATTCTGAAGTATAGGGGCTAAAAGACATCAGCCTATCTTGTATCCTATTATGTATGGTTACCATTATGTAAACTCCTTCACAGGAACAGTACTTTCCATCACATCTAGAATACTGTGTATTACATCATAGCTTCATTGGTCATTACATTACAGATACTGTCCATTATTGCCCAAGGATATTTTACCAATTGTGTTCTGTGTTGCTCCAATTAAACATCAACATGACAAGTTTGCAGAATGGCACAAAAGGCCAGCTGTTGGAGCATGTTATTTGTTCTGGGAGGCATCAAACAGAGGAAAACAGTCAGAAACATTTAATTATTTATTTAATTTTACAATTTGTTTTCCTACGTGTGCATTCATATTACCCTGGTGACCTGTTGTGGGGTTACAGAACAATATGAGTTGATAAAGATTTAAGAAACCAAAAATATCTGTCAAAGTCTGAATGTATTGACTGTGTAAAATAACTTGTATAATAATGACTTACAGAATCACATATGCAGATAAAAAGCATTTAGCAAAAAGAGAATGTGCCACAAAAGCAATACTTCTTTGCATTTTGTTCCACCAGGAATGCAAAATCCAAAACACAGTTCGGGAGTATTGCAAAATATTTTCTGCTGAGGCGAGGGTGATTGAAAACTTTGGCTTTTCACTGGAGTAAGTAATAACATTTCTTATTCATATTTGGATAATTTTTTATGAGCTTATCAATACACAATGAAGATTTGTAATTCGATGAGGGTAAAAAACAACAACAGTACGATTATTTTTGTGCACATGCCGACATCTTTGTTTGGCTGTATGTTTACACAGAGTGAGCCCCCTCTATCTGATGTACCGCCCAGCCAACTCAGTCCCATATGCCACTGTGGAGGCAGAACTGAAGGGCATCTTCCTGAAGTATAGTAAGATGGATGCAAAAGGCCGGCTGATCACAAGAGCCACCTCTGAGGTGGAAATGAAATGCTGTTCTTTCCAGCATTGGATCTACCAATGGACGAATGGCAACTTACTGGTCACCAAGCTGGAGGGTAAGATTAGCAGAGAAAGTCCTTCTCATATGACACGGATGAACCAAGTCATTTTAAACAACATGACCCATATGCTTCGTTTCTTTCAGGTGTTGGCCCGAAGATCACAAACATTAGGATTGTTACAAAATCTAAAGGGTTTGTATATCAAAAAATTAGAACAATGTTTTTTACTTGTTGTATGAAAATGCCTACCTATTATATTAAAATATACATGTGTAAACAGTGCTAAAGATGTATCAGTTGGTTGAGAGCATCTTAACCAACACCTTGTTCTAAAATGACTTTGGCATTTCACAGATATCAAGGCCTTACAGAAGATGGCTCTCCTAAGGTGTTTGAGCAGTTCCATACTCAGCATCAGTGTAATTACTACTGTGGGCTTCTCAGCCTGAGAACCCTGAAGTCCATGGACACTCTGCTGCAGCTCCCCAAGACCAAAGGGTCCCGGAGTCCCTCGCTCAACAAGAAGTTGGGCTCAACAAGCCCACAGCTCAACAAGAAGTTGGGCTCAACCAGCCCCCACCTCAGCAAAAAGTTGGGTTCAACCAGCCCCCAGTTGCAGAGAAAAGGACCGAACAGCCCATTGACAGGCAGAAAAGCCAACTCCAGCCCTAAAGTTCCTAGAAAGACTGGGGAGTCAGTAGAAAACAAGTCCTCATCCACCGAACCCAAGGCAGAGGAGAGTATTGAAGCAGTGTTATGAGATAGAAACTTCAAAAGGGAAAACACGCTCTTTTTTCTTACAGACTTATACAAATATTTTGTGTTTTCCCATCACCTTTTGCAGTATTTCGTTTGGTTGAAGCTATAGGACAACCATCATGGCCATGAAAACATCTGACAGAACTTGTGATTCTAAGTAATCCAAGAAAAACATGACATCTAGGAAATAAAACAATGACTCTCTGGTGGTTATGTAACATTATTGTGAATCCCCATCATTAGTGAAATTTTCAACTTCTCCAATTTTACTGCCGAACTGCTTTTAATGAGTTCAGTACATTGAAGATATCTTCAATGTACAGTACAAAGGAAATTCTACATATTGATTCACCTCAGGTCCAGAATCATGTACTCTGTTCTCTGTTAACAAAAAGAGACTTATATAGTGGCTTTAACGATGGTGTTGGATGGAAATACACAAAAAGTTCTCTATAGCTAAATGCTTCTTTTTATGATTATTACAGTACTTAGTTCTAAACTTACCCATTGCATTCGTCTAAATAATATACAATTACAACACTTCTCCTTTGTCTTTACTGGGAAATTCTGTGTGTCAGTGTATTTTCGTCTTTCAAAACTTGGCAGGTTTCTTGTGATTCAGTAAATTTTTGTAGAATTTTTTTAATTTAACTGTATTATACATAAATGTATTAATTTGATTTTTTTTTTCACACGACGGAACAGTAAAAATCCCTTACTCTTGTTCTTCTTAAGGATTGGCACTAGTCGTGACATGTTACCTACAGTCTTTGCAACGTTGAAGGAGGGTTCACATAGCAACTCAAGAAGGGTTCACATAGCAACTCAGCCAGATGAGAGCAGGCAGGTAGGCCCATCAATACCTACGAGCAGAAAGTCTGAACACAGAAATCCAAAAAACAGTCATCTGGCAGAAGTAAAAACGGGACAGGCAGAAGGATAATCCAAGAACAGGCAGTAGTCCAAACATCTGATCCAAGCTACAGTACAAGGACCGGCAAGCTAAAGTGGAAGTCTAGGGTAAAGGCTAAATGGGTTGGTACATGGGATATCACTAGGAACAATTATGGAAAAATCTGCCTAAATAATGTTGAGAATACACAGACTAAACTGAACTACATGGCTCCAAAACATTTGCTAGAGTTCTTGTCACTAAAAGGCAGTACCTGCAGTCCATTCCGGTTGCACAGATAGTCCAGCTCCTCCAAGATGACAAATCCATACAAGCCATCGCCAGAAGGTTTGCTGTGTCTCCCAGTACAGTCTCAGGAGCATAGAGGAGATGCCAGGAGAAGGGCTGTTTCACAAAGAGATGACAGGGTTGTAGAAGGGCTACAACCCAGCAGCAAGACTAGATTCAGCTTCTTTGTGCGAAGAGGAGCACTGCCGGAGCCCTACAAAATGACCTCCAGCGGGCTACTGGTGTGCATGTTTCTGACCAAATTATCAGAAACAGACCCAATGAGGGTGGCAGGTTCACATTAAACATGTGTGACAGATTTGAAAGAGTCTGGAGACGCTGTGGTCAACGTTATGCCGCCTGCAACAACATCCAGAAGGACTGGTTTGGCAGTGGGTCGGTGATGATCTGGGGAGGCATATCCTTGGAAGGTTGCACAGACCTCCATGGGCAAGCCAACGTTACCCTGATTGTTGTTAGGTACCGGGATGAAATCCTCAGAAGCATCGTCAGATCTTACGCTGGTTGTTTGGGCCCTGGGTTCCTCCTCGTGCAGGACAGTGCCCGGCCTCATGTGGCCAGAGCGTGTAGGCAGTTCCTGGATGACAAAGGAATTGATGCCATTGACTGGCCCTTATGTTCCGCTGACCTGAATCCAATAGAGAACGTCTGGGGCGTTATTTATCGGTGCATCTGACAACCCCAAGTAGCGCCACAGACTGTCCAGGAGCTCACTGATGCCCTGGTCCAGATCCCCCAGGACACCATCCGCCGTCTCACCAGGAGCATGACTAGAAGTTGTCAGGAGTGCATACAGGCACGTGGGGGCCATACACACTACTGAGTCACATTATGAGTTTCCGTGATGAAATTCACACAAGTTGGAACAGACTGTGATTTCAATTGTTTATTTTTCAGTGAACAAACAGTGTGGGTTTAGATCGGTTGGTGACTTTTTTTCCATTGACCATTGTTATTTTGTTCTCAAACAATTACACAATTTACAGTAAAGATTTGGATCTTTAATTTGTTTCCTTCATCGAGACCCAATGTGTGATTTAAGTGTACCCTTATTATTTTTGAGCAGCGTATTTTGAGAGTTCTAAAGGACATATTTGTGAAAACAGTCAAATTATTTCATCAAACCAAGCATAGAAATACAACCTTCTAGAATGGAAAAAACAGAAGATGCAACAAACCAAACAAACAGAACCTAACAGTCTTGTGTTGAGGCACAGTAAGGGGCTAACAGAAGTTATGTCACTTATAAATTTTCAGTATCATTTTAACACAAGTCAACTTACAAAATGTCTAACAGCTATACTATTAAAACCATATAGAAACAGTTTCTGTATTGACACAGTCACACACTGAGTCATTGTGGCAGCTTGTAACCTGCAAACTCAACTGTCATTTTTGGCTGAAGTGTGCCCTCCTGCAAGCGCATATGTTCTAGTGAATATTTACTGGTTGATCTTTTCCTGAAACAAACCAGCTATGCACTGTGGTGATTAGGCAATGCCATAAACAGAATTGTAGAATTGGGAGAACATTTGAGAAACTCATTGTTCCAGTCCAATGGTTACTGAACATTCAAATAATTTACACTTCGAGGTTTTCTATTCATTTAGAGAGAACAAATATAATGTTTTTTCTGCAACTATATGATAGGCATTGAATATATGTTTCAGAAAATTGTGTCTGATGTGACTTGATCACATTCTTAAACTTTTGTCTGTGATGGGGTGATATTGTCAGGAGTTTTATGCGTGTAATGACTGACTGACTGTTAGTGTGTGAGTGAGAGTGTGTGAGAGTGAGAGAGCATAGTGTTTCATATGTTGTTGGAGTGCTATAATGTTGATGACACTAATATTTGGTAAATTATGTGGTGCAAACTGATTTTGTAAAATAAAAATGTACATACTATTATTGTCAAACTATCATGCTCCTCTGTGAATTTATTTTATTTACAAATAATACAGATGTACTTACAGGGTTACTGAATGCCATTCTTCCACTCTTTACTATCATTATCAATGTATCATTAATATTACATATCGTTTAAAAACTTGTAATGAAATAAATTCTGACTGATTCATAAGACATATCTAACAATATTCATCATGAACTGTTAAGGGGCTGTTTTGATCTTCAAATGTGGTACTTAATCCTCATTTTCAAGAATTTAATCTGGTTTACCTACAGTATAAATATTTGCAAATAAATGTGAATGCAAATAAAACATTTACATACAAAAAGATGAATAAGTTAATCTACTCACAGATAATGAACATATAATAATACATTTATGAGAGACAAGCATCATTTACATATAGACCACAACATTTGGATAAGAACAAAGTTGCGTTGGTCACCGTACTCCAGGGGCCCTCAAATGAGATGGTTCCATTATTCACAGTGCTGCTACAAAGCATACAGTTAGATTTAGAGGATGTCCGAAGAAAGTCCCCACAAAAATACTGTAGTTTATATGTTCTACATACTAAGTAAATATACACTACTACTGTATTTACTGTGTATTCCTTTGGTCCAAATGGATGTTGTTAGGGCTGTGAAATGTCCAGCTATTGTAATGTAATCTAAAGTTTATCATATCAATCAACATGTGTTTAATCAATTATAAGTCAAGTCTATAACACAACATTGTGAAGAATGTGAAGGGTTCTGTATAATTTGTAAAGGCACTGTATGTGTGTATAAACTGTACATCTATCATGACATAACTCTAGCTCTTAATCCTGTTTCACTGATGACATGTCAAAACCTACCTTTGAAAAAGATCAGAACAGCAGAATTTTAAGTCTGTAGATGTGGTGTTGAAAGGAGAGGTATTGAAAACATCCAAACAGACAAGATCAGGAGGAACAAAGAGAATACCTGGAGATGTTACAAAAAGAAAAACTAAGCGTTATATTCAAACAAACTGATAAAAACGTTTGTGAAATGAAGCACAGATCAAAGTGCAGATGAATCCAGTGAAAATAGTGAAAAATAGCCACTTACCGGCAACACAGGCATTAACCAGGGTCACACAGGTGCCTGTGAACAGTGCTCTCAATACTAACGAGGAGATGACTCCTCTTCTGGGTGGACATATTGAGGCTAAAAAATATGTTAGAAAGTTGTAGGGGAATATAGAAATGTAAGTGGTAGATCAATATAAAGAACATAATGATACTCACAAAGGCCTCCGATCATGATACCCAGTGAGCTGAAATTGGCAAATCCACAAAGAGCATAGGTGCTGATGATCTCCGATCTGACCTGTTATCATAGAAAATTGGTACATTAGAGGAAACAAAGCCATTTCCATTATATTTAGACAGTACACGGTAATGTACATGATGATTAAAAAACAACACTAAGGATATTAAGCACATAATCTCCCAGGAATAGGAGCATATGTTAATTAAGTTTTCCACCTACATTTTTCATGCAATGAGATAAATAATTGACATCATATGACTAAACTCTTTTGTATTTTACAGCAAAAATTATTTTTCACCTGTCTTTTGAACATCACTGTGCTGAATGTTTGTGTGTGCAAATAAATTAATAATAAAAAAAATACGCACTGATATCCATTGCCTCTCATCACCAATCATTTCATCCAGGCCATTGACTCTATTTTTCTTCAATACTGATAGCTTCTCATATGCCAGAAACTCATTCAAAAAAAGCTTGGTGCCAATGAGTTCTGCTACTGTAAAACTTTCTTCAAACGGTATTCCCATCATGAAGGCCACAGGCATGAACACGTAGGAACAGATCATCTACAGGAGCGGTAAGAGCAGCATTACAGTATTATCTAGTAGCAATTAATCGAAACCATTTAACACAGTTTATAAAATGGTCCCATTTATTAAAATCTACAAAATATACACAAATAGAGCTATTAGAAAATATAGTATAGTTAATATCTAATTAATAAGTATTTCCAGTAGTAACTACAGAAAACACTACACGTTTTAAAATGTAATGTAAGGACATTACGTGTTTAACTCGCCAACAACATTAATCAGCCATGAGTTGTACACTTCTGGTTAAGAAAAACGGAATGTCCATCATTCATCACAAATTATTGGAATAAGTCATGGGTGTCAAATGAATACAAAAGAGTACATGTATTTGTGATGAGCATATGTGGTGCTGCCCGGTGCGTACCTCAAAAGTGATGGAAGGATATCCCACCATGCCTCCCAGCCACCCAAGAGCTGCATTGATGAATGCTAGTATAGCAAGGAATGCTATTAAGTTAGCGGCTATATTAGCAACAAGGCCTATTGAGGCAGATGCTCCACTGCTAGCTGCTTCCAAAATGTTCTTCTCATCACTGGGGAGTTAAGACAGTCCCAAATGTATCTCTCAAACTACATTGCTGATATACAAAACAACAAAAAGGCATGAAAATGGGCAAAGATCCTCACAAAACACATACCCACAAGCCACTTTGATGTTTTTTTCTGATTTAAACGGACTCTCCTCTGTTTCCGGATAGGAGAGTTTTGAGAAAGCCAAAGCACATGGGGCAGCCATCACAGAGGCAGATATCAGAGAGGATGCATCAATCTGTGGTACAAGGAATCATCTCAATCTCTTACAACAATTACAGTTCATCACAGCGTTTCACTTTTTCTACATTTTGTTATGTTAGAGCCATTCCAAAATGGATTCAATAATTATTTTTCCTTAAATTTCTACACACAATACCCAAGTGAAAAAAAGTTTATATATTTGTAATAGATTTGCAAAAAGTAATGTAACGTAAGCATTCACAGCCTTTGCTCAATACTTTGTCGAAGCACCTTTGGCAGCAATTAGAGCCTCAAGTCTTTTTGAGTATGCACACCTACTTTCCTAAATGAAAAGGACTAAATCAGAGTGAAATACATGAAATGGAATGCTCTGATATTACTAGTCAAGGGCTTTCACTAGTCAAAAAGATTTCCATGAGTCCAGACTAGGTATAGATACCTAGTACAATACACTTGGTCCATGCTTGCGTGCAAGAACATTTATCTCAAGAGGTTAAATGCAGTTTATTTATCGTACGTGCTTAATAGTGGTTTATTGGGTGAATTGGAGAGAGGAATATAAAACTTGGAGAGAGGTATGTTTGTCTGTACCCCAAATGAGATAAATGCACCCATCACACTTCCTGCAATGGTGGCAAATCCTCCAACCATGACAGCATGGACTTCCGATTTGGTCATGTTCTCCAGATAGGGGCGAATCAAGAGTGGTGCTTCAGTCTAATGAGGAATCACCATAACATGTAAGTATTACAATAGTGCTATCATGAATAGGTTTTTTCCAGAAGTGCTTGTGTTGAATGAGGGACTAAAATACCCTAACATACCTGTCCAACAAATATGTTACCTGCAACACTCAAGGTCTCTGTGGGCGAGGTTCCCATTGTAAACTGCATGACCCAGGCAATCTTTAAGGGGGAAAACAGCTGCTTTCTTATAAACATCCACAGACCACACAAACCCAGAGCCATTGGTATAGGAAAACACAGGAGCTTGGCAAATGGCTTAATATTTGACGATCTCTTACCTTGATAATGAGCCATTGCATTATTCCAAGGAAGTAGAGTACTGACATCACACTGCTAAAGAATACTACAATGGGCAAAGCCTGGAGAAATAACAGAAATATACAGATGAAATTGGGATTCAATATATAAATACATACTGTATATAATACAGGCCCTGGATGACAGTGCACATAATAACAGAATCTGATGGGAGAGCAGAACCATATGTTTCTGTTCACATACCTGAAACGCAAAGATATCCGTTATCATTGTACCAAAGACAAACTCCGAGCCGTACGTCGTGTAGTTTAAGAATATCTGAAATACACAAACAAGGAAACGATATTCAGGTCATTTTTTTTATGCCGATATTTTCAGCCAGAATGTATCATTTAATGCAGGTTGTGATGCACGCACACACAGAAGCATGGTAGGATCCAAGCACAGAGCGCTGGTGGTTTATTGGGAAGGTACAACCATATGTGAAGGGACAGGCAGGCAAGAAGTCAAAGGGCAGGCAGAATGAAGGTAGCTGGGTATCAAGGTGGACAAGAGGCTGAAGTACAGGCACCGCCCAGGATATGGAGAAAGACTTGGGGAAACCTACAGGCCAACCGGGCTTAGTCAAGATAAAAGGCACACAAACAACACCTCACAAGGAAAGGGTGTGAGTGACCAGGCTTAAATAGAGGCTGTCAGGAGAAGAGTGAGAGCATAGGTGAGTAATATTAACTGATTAGTACTCAGGTAATTTGGATCTGCTGTGAGGAGCGTGTTCAAGGGCTTGGGTTAATGTGATTTTTTTCCAGTCTGGTTGGAAGGTAGAGTGTTGAAGGCAGTTATAATTGGATTTTAGAAAATAAAATCTGTTTTAGATTAGATAAAATATTGCCCTTGTTCTGATGATGATCTGTAAGTGGTTGTAAATAGCTGTTTCTGCCACTAGAATCTACAAGGATACCTGCACTTGAGTTCCGAGCCACTGGAAAGCTATGAGTCCTGGCTCTGTCCGGATGACAAACAGGCCGATACAGAATTGCAAACCAAGACCCCAAAAGACAGACCTCCATGCAACCTGAAACAGAAACAAAACAAACACGGTTGACACATTTTCCTTATCATAACGCTGTACATAACGCTGTACATCGCATATGTCACAGGATCCTCCATGAGTTCTTGCCTGGAATGAATAGCTGTAATTCCATAGGAGGCCTTAGGGCCAAAATAAATCCAAAGTCTCAAGAAAACAGCCGTCCATGTTAACACAGTTAAAAATGACCCAGTGACGGAAACAAGCCCCTGTTCTTAGATGCAATGCTTACTGATTTCCTATGGGCTGAGAAGATGAAAATGACTAGGATGAACATGCAGACACCTCCAAAGGAGATGAGCTGCTCTGGTCGCTTGCTTGTGTCCACAATGAGCCAGGTCACCAGCAAGGCCAGCACCACTATGACAAAGACACTTAAGAGACCACAACATAAGTCCACAGAACAATTGACACCCACCAAGAAATGCCTAGTCTCAGAGTATGTTTCTGTCCATATACTGGAGCGGCTTACCCTATAATCCATCCACTGAAATTGTTGAACCATCTTTGAGCTGGTATGAAACACTTGGTTATACTTTTTCCCTTGTATTGCTTTACAAGATCATAGGCTTTGGAGACCACAGCGAGACTTGTAAGCACAACAAGGGCAATGGCCCTCTCAAAGTCCAATACGCAGGCAGTGATGAAATACGCTACATAGCCTGTGATATTGAAAAGACATTGTGTTAAGAAGAGCAACATAAAAAAAGATATCAACCTGACAGAGCAGAGTACAGTAAGATCACAGAAATATGTAGTATTCAGTTACATGTTCCAATTCCGCTTGGTTTCAAAACACATGCTTTGGCCAGATAACATTTATGTTAATTTGCAACCCAAAGTTATCCAATTGTAATCCGATAGTTCAATAAAAATAAAAAGTAAGACATACCTGCTCCAAGTAAGCCCAGAACAATGTATTTGATGGTTTTGGAGTGATCTTTAAAGTAATCCTCTATGGCATTAATAGGCTCTGTAACCTTACTGAAGAAAAAAATCGAATGGGTTAGCTACCACTGCGTATAACTACTGTTAAAGACACCTTATAATGACCACTTTCATTTGTCTTTCTCTTTTGGACAAAAGCTTAATGTAATCTCATGAAATTAATGGAACTGCCTTGTATTTATATTGGTAGGTTTTGGTTATTCGTTTTTAAAGAAGTCAGGACATCAAACATGGAGAAGGAGAATGAATGAATGAGTCTAGAATTCAATAAATCCCATGCATTTACGTAAAAATAACAATGTCTCCCACCACAATGTAACTTTTAATTATAATTATATCACCATGTCATTGAATGGGTGAGATGAAAACAAACTCAAAAAAACCTTCCCACTCCTACAGGGTGTATTCATACTGTTAAATGCGTGCACCACAATAAACCTGATAAGATTCAGTCCTTTGGTTTTATTGACATACCTTAAGCATAGTTCCAATCCCTTTTTTAACTTCTGTTTTGAACTTCTGCTATCAACTGAAATGTCATCCTCCTGTAAGCAATGAGGTTCCTGTTTGTTATAAATTCACATACTGTACATGTTGAAAAACAACAGCATGCATTTTCATTATTAAAGTACCGACCTGTATTTCAAATCCCTTGTTGTCCACCCCTTGACCAGTTGCTTCTGCTGAAAAAGAAAGACAGGCAAAGTTGAGTCATTTGTAACACCTGTTCGAAAAATTTTGTTTTCACTGTTTCTGAACAGTGAAAGCATTTCCAATCTGTTGTTATGGTTGATATCTTGAAACCGTGCTTAGAAAAAAGCCTCGAATATAAAATTCAATGGAATTCTAATGGCTTACTCATTGTGCCGTGCTCTTAGTCGGAGAGACAAATGAGGTATGGTGAAACCCTGTGCTGGGAAATACACTCTGCCCTTCTTGGAAGATCACTAATTAACAGATTAATCAGTTCCTCAAGTAGTCTTCACATAAACATGCATGTCGTTTACAATCATATGAAAGCAATATCAGATTACTGGCTGTTCAATTTGGAAACCAAGTATTTGACATTTTTGACATTATTTGACATTTTTATTTAATAAAAAGATGAGCTGTTTTTTCAAGTTATCTGACCGTAGCACCAATTCCAATCCATGCCAATGCTGTGTTGTTCATTTTACCGGCAGTTTTGCCACACGAACTGAAGGAATATAAGAACGAGATCTTATGAAAGAGATCTTATGAAAGAGATCTTATGAAAGAGATCATAAGAATAAGATTGTTAAAGGAGTAGGACGTTTTGGAACACTAGTCATCTGAACATTTGAAAATCTTGATAAAATCTTGATAATCCTTTATAATCTCATCCAACCAAGGCCTGGTTATCTCCAAAGTCTTTGACTTTGTATCCATACTACAGTATGCAAACACATGTCATACCTTGAAGGACTTTAGATACTGTATCTGCAGATTAAAGAATATTTACACCTCATTTTATTTTCAAATGCCAAACCCTCCAAGTTTGAAAGGTATTTCACAATGTGCCTAAAATAAAGTAAACTTTATAAGGGGATGGAGTGACCTTAAGGTTTCTAATTTTACTTGGTTAGCTTTAAAATACATGCTACTTACCTAGTTTCAGCTTCACACACTTTTAATTGGAAACAACAGCTTGTTGTCTTGGTTGAGTTATAAAATAAATTGTGAAATGTGGTTGTTCTGGAATCCGTTTATACACAATTTGAACAGGTTAAAACCCATTAACTTGATGAGGGTTAATAATTGTTTTAAAACACAGTCAACTATAGTGAGGGTGTAAGGTAAAAATATATCTGTGATCAGAATCCATTGTTTCCATTAATAACATTTTCTAAGCATATAAATATGTCAGGTTTGGCCTAGAGTTAGCTTCTGTCCATCCATAAAGAGAACCATTTAACCCACAATTCAGGAGGGAACTTTTTATTACCATGAGTCCAAGATGTTGATCTTCCAAAGTTCCAACATGTTCTCCAATGAATACAAAAAGTTACCACGGTATTTTATGACTGGACACATAGGAGGCTGCCAGTGGTCATCATTACATAAATGTACTATTACACAGTCTATTATAAGAAAGGTTTATCTTGCAAAATACCCTTTTATGGAATGTTCCAGCCAATGGTCCACGAGTATATTCAGAGAGTCCTATGATAGTCACATACATAGTTTCTAGCAAGTGGTAAAGACAAGGAGGGTAGGACCCATTAGAATGGGGCATTACCTTTCCTACCTAGTGTCCAGTACTATTATACAATGTGTCAATCTTTATTCAATTACTTTTCATGCCCATAATTTGACACTAGCAAGATAGCTATTCTTACACAACATGCTCATACATTATAAGTACCCCTGTCTTAAATTGCCTTTATGCTTTTACAAATGATTTACAAATGATTTCTAAAACCATTCGTAAAACATGATTGTACAGAAAATAGCATTAAAAGAAGATATCATTTCACTTTCCCCTTATATTGTGCATATACATACAGGTGTTTTAAAATTATAAATAAAATAAAAATAAATTATATCTAACTTAGTACAAATCCGAAACACTGACTAGTTAGATATTCAAGGATAAAGGGAACCAGGAGTACAGTCATAATCTTCATATTCCATCAAGCCCCTGGACACACCAACACCCCCCAAAAAATAACACTAAGATCACACCCATCAGTAGTTACCCAGCCTCAGAGCCTGAGGCTGGGTAGAGGCTGGCTCTGCCCAGCCTGAATCCCCAATAAGCAAGCAAAGAAAAATGTTTGCACAGTGTCCATGAAAAACTCACTTGTATAGTTGCAAACAAGAAAGAAATCTAGAGATGGTGGCCACTTCAATGCTGGCTGTGCCAGGTGAAGATTATAGGACTACATAATATTTTGGGCCACATCAATGTTGTTTGTATGTTCACATGAACCGCAGGGCAAACATGTCTGTGGACTGCGTCTCGAGTCGCAGTATCCAGATCAACTGCACAACCAGTTGTCCACAGTGGGCAGTGACAGCAGGATTCATCAGGCAGCAACTAAATCTGCAGCACAACCAAGAGGACTTTAGAGCTCTAAAAAGGGAACTTTTAAGGGGGAGGGACCACAGTACAATATCACACATTGTTACGATCTCTGGTGATTACGATTTCCCGTCACGCAAAATTCCTTTTTCTGAAATAACGTAGAGAACTTTATTCTGAAATGGTTTGACCCGGAAGAATCTTTAAATGTTGCTAACAATACGATGGTTGCGTTTTAATTTTTTCATTAGTTGGTAGTATTCAATATTGGATTGATTTGGGATTACCGCCACTTGACTCATGGCAGATGTTTTTAGCTGTCATAGGTTGGGTAGCAAGCTAGAAAAGAGCTTGCAACCCGCTATCCATGCTAGCAGTTAGCTATGTTAGCTACCTGGTGTTATTTTGCAAACCAAGAAGTACAATAAAAATGATAAGGCCTGGGGAGAATTATGAAGTTGCAACGTGGTAAGTAATTATTCCACTGGGGAATACTGTTGGAGTTCTCGCGAATGTGTCTTAACTTAAAAGCTGAATCTTCCAAATTGCTGTTTGTTAACTAGCTAGTTACCTATACCTGCATGCGTGTAAAATGCGAGTCAGCTAGCCAGATTGCCAACTGTCAAACGTTAGTTTCACATCTGTTAGCTAGCTACATTGCGAAATATTTTACAAGCTAACTGCTAACATTTTGGGTATTTATCCACCCTCGGCATTGTTGGTGCGAATAGCTGTATTTACAGCTTTACTTAAAACGATTTTTTGTTGCAATACAATACGTTGTTTGTTGATATACTCACTGTATTGTATGATGTTTGACTTTAGTTAGAACATATCTTGGCTTGCTGGTCTGTGTGCTAGCTATCCGTAACTAGCCACACACTTACAGTACAAAACGATACGCAGTTATTTGACAGCTAGCTAGCTAGTTAGCCAGTTAGCTACAATTGTAGCACGAGTAGTTAACAGTATGCCTGTCTTTAATGTACTTTAAACCACATTTCTGTTCATTGATCTTAGATATTTGCACAGAGGGAGCAGCCAAACATGAGGTCGACTGAAAACCCCGCAGAATTTTAGTATCAAATAAACACGGGCCAAATGGTAAATTGTAAAATATCCTTAATTGTATTCCCTTCAGGGGATTTGCAATATCTCTGGTACCCCAGTTTGTGCTTATGTTCGACATTGTTGTTTTCTCAGATTTTTTTAAACATTCAAACATGGGTGACATGAAGACCCCTGATTTTGATGATCTTTTAGCTGCTTTTGACATCCCTGATGACACCAGTTTGGATGCCAAAGAGACCATCCAGGAGAATCACAATGAATCCGAAACCCAGCTGAAACACTCAGCAATGTGTATTAATGACCGCTTATCTCTTCACCAATCTCTGGATGTTCCTGCTGTCAGTGTTATAGTGAAGAACACAAGTTGCCAGGAGTCATCTGATAGTGGTGAAAAAAGAGAGGGTCCATACTTCGGACGCCCATTGCAAAATGGGTTGCAGGGATCCAATGCCTCCATGGACTGTCATGACATGGGCCACAGTGGTTCAAAATCTTTTGTATGTGCTTTGAATGGGGATGGATCAAGAGGAGTTTTAGGGAAAACCCTTGCCCAGCACAGTTCTGATGGAACACTGTCCTTTTCTAACTCATTTTCTCAGTTCAGCCCCATCTCTAGTCCAGAATCTGAAGAAATCCAAAGTGATGGGGTTGATATCCATCCAAAACAGAGGCAATACTTCCCTGCTGTGTCTATTTTTATGTCTGCAGAACCCCCGATATCAGAATATCAGAATAAAATGCTCTCCTGCACCATGTTTGACAAGTGCAATAAAGTAGACTGTGACACACCTGAGAAGCTTCTAATAAGTCGAGAAGAATCTATCAAAGCAGAGAATACCATGACCGAGAAGATGCCTGACCGGAATCTCAATGACCAAAAGGGTAACAGAGATGGTTGTAGTGGTTCGGTGGTTTCTACAAATGATCACAACAGTATTGAATCAAGCAATAACTTGAAAATAGTGGCAGCGTCTAACATGCCCACCTGGAATCCATGTGTCAAAACGGCCACATCCAAACTATCCTCTTGCCTTGAGGCATTAGTGGCTCTGAATGCCAGACAGGATCCCAGTGAACGACCAACCTCTAGAGAGATGTCGGTGGCGCGTGGCGAAAACGCGAAAGGTAATCCACAAGTGCCCTTGTCACCACCGAGTCCCAGGAGCCTCGAAGCTGTTAAGTGGTTAATGAAGCCCCCTGACAGCCCTATAAGCATTTGCAGTGACGGCAGTGGCAAGAGATCCCCAGCTCATGCGTCGGGCTCACCCCCGGCCATACCAAGGGTCAGAATAAAGACCATTAAAACCACAACGGGGCAAATCCAGCGTACCGTTACCAGTGTGGTCCCTGACTCGGAAAATGAAGATGCTCAATCTGTGGAATCCTCTCCCTCCCAGAGTATGATGGTAGCGGAGGCCTACTCACGTTTGTCTCCCTTTCCTGCTCATAATGTGATGCGTGATATTATCGGTCCTATGCCCAATCAAAGTACACCAGTCGGTCCTGTGCCATCCAGGGTTACTGACAACGGATTAGAGTGGAACCCCAAGAGGCCAGGACCAATGCAATCCTCCACCATTTGTCATAGGACGAGTAGTCCTGTTTTGAAGTCTATGCCAGTTGCCCAGCACGGGCCTTCAACACAACGGAAGATGTCATCGGCTGAAGCAGGTGCTTCTAGCAATACTGGCCTCCTTCCCAAGGCAATGCACTTAGCTAACCTGAACCTGGTCCCTCACAGTGTCGCCGCCTTCGTCGCGGCGCGTTCAACTTCCCATCAACAGGGCCCACAACAGCCACGGTCCGCGTCTGTGGTCTGCAGTAGTGTTCCGCTAGTGCATCAAGTGAGAACGGCAGGCCCCAATGCACGCGCTGCCGTTGCCAGCACAGCAGCAGGGACCTTAAATAGGCTGTTAAGTAAGGGCAACCCTATACCCACATATGTACCCAACCTGAGCCCACCGCCTGAGAGCGACATCAGCCTGCCACCACGGGGATATTGCTGCCTTGAATGTGGGGACTCGTTTGGGGTGGAGGGGAGTCTGTCCTATCATTATGGCAGGAGGAGTGTGCACATCGAGTTGGCCTGCACCCACTGTGCCAAGACCATGGTGTTCTACAACAAGTGTGCTCTGTTGGCACATGCCCGAGAACATAAGAAAAAAGGTGTGGTCATGCAGTGCACACAGCTCATCATGAAGCCTCTAGCCGAGGCGCAGGTATTTGCGCACACAATGTCGGAACCTTATGTACACGTGGCCTCCCATGTGCCCCCATCTTCCTCTCCTAAAAGCCATGCAGTCATGCCCCTCTATCCAGACAAAGGCAACCGCCACAGACTCTCCTGCCTGGAGTGTGACAAGCAGCTTTCCGACTACAGAGCACTTGCAGGCCATTACCAGAGGCTGTCAGAAGATATCGATGGGCTGGTATGTATAGCTAAGGGTTGACATGATGGTGGAAATGTTAATTGCATACAAATGAGTACTTGTGAATGTTTTGCTTTGTGTGCTTTCGTCACGTAGATGTGCAAGGTGTGCTCAATGCTTCTTCCCAACAAGTGCAGCTACCGGGCTCACCAGCGGATCCACACCCACAAGTCCCCCTACTGCTGCCCTGAGTGTGGGACACTGAGTCGCTCCCTGGACATACAGAAGCATGTGAAAGAGAACTGTCTGCATTATGCGCGGAAGGCCGGCTTTAAGTAAGTTAATACTGATAGGTCTTTAAAAGGGGACTCTGGAAATACAAAACTGTTCTTTAATGTTGTTTACATTTTTTTTTTTTTTTTTACTCTTTGCTTTCACAGGTGTCTTCACTGTGATATGATTTTCATGTCATTTAATGTGCAGAAGAGTCACATAGAAGAAAAACATTGTGAGGTCTTCTATAAGTGCTCCGTCTGTCCAGTGGCCTTCAAGACTTCTGATGGATGTCAGATGCATTTGACAACTAAGCACAATGCCAGCAAAGTATCTCCTCAGTGAGTTTGTGTAACAAAATACATGTTGTGCAATTTCGTACAGTCAGTAGGGCACGTCTAACACTAACATTTTTCACATTTTGTTTCCTTAAAATCTTCTCCTTTTTAAAATAGTTAATTTTAAAAAAAGTACAACCTTGGTTCCAAAAAAGGTGGAATGCTGTGTAAATTAAAATGAAAACCAAATGCATTGATGTGCAAATCATTTATCCTTATATTTAATTGAAAATAGTACAAAGACAACTTCTCAAATGTTGAAAATGAGACATTATTGTTTTCAGAAAAAAACATTCTTGCTTTATATATGATTACAGATGCTCGACAGTTTGGGGTCTCCTTTGTTGTATTTTCCGTTTAATGATGTGCTACATGTTTTCAGTGAGCGGCAGGTCTGGACTGCAGACAGGCCAGTTTATCACCCAGACTCCTACTACAGAGGCATGCTTTTGTAATAAGTGCAGAATGTGGTTTTGCATTGTTTTGCTTTTGGGTGGCAGCATATGTTGCTCCTAAACTTAAATATATTGTTCAGCATTTATGGTGCCTTCACAGATGTGCTGACAAGAAACCAGATGGTCCGTCTCCTCTTTAGTCCGGAGGACGCAATGTCCCATTATTCTAAAACACATTTTTATTTTATTTCGTCAGACCTCAGGACAGTTTGGCACTTTGCCTCAGTCTGTCTTAAATGAGCTCATGCCCAGAGAAGGCTGTGGCGTTTCAGGATTTAGTTTCATTTATACGTACATTTATGTATTTGTTGTGGCAGTGACATACTGTGTTAACAGAAAAGGTTTTTGGAAGTGTTCTTGATCCTATGAGGTGATTTTCACTACAGAATCGTCTGTTTTCATGCAGTGCTGTTTTTTTGCCAGGTCTCTTGCATACCAAGATTTTTCAGGTCTTTCTGAATCTTTGAAGGATTTTCTGTGCCGTTGATGTGAGATCCCCAAACTCATTGCAATTTTACATTGAGACGCGTCTTAAATTGTTGCTTTTTTTGGCACTCCATCCTCACCCATCCTCTTTGAAATGATCATGTTACTGACCTGTGGCCAACTGACCTAATTAATTGTGTGATATCCCACCAGGTAAAATGTTTTTCAGATTCATGAGACACATTTTCCTCAAACAATTACTCAAGCTCTGCTCCTTTTATTTTATTTTGATCTTTCATTTTTGTTTGAAACTCTGGTGGGATCTTCTGTACATATGGTTTCAGTACCTGGGGGTATAAAGAGATGCAATTGAGATTTGCTTTAAATCAGTCGGTATAAAAATGAATGTATTCCTCCTTTTATTATTTGAATGCAGCAAACGTGACTGCATTTCTGTACCCATCTTAGATTCATATGGTTTTTAATGCTATTTATTTTCTAATTGAGTTTTTCTTTTGCAGGTTAATCTTTAAATGTTCCTGTGAGACTATGTTTAAGAAGAAGCAGTTACTGTTTCAGCACTTTCATAAGAATGCCAAAAAGCTTGCTACCTGCGTGTTCAAGTGTCCTGAGTGCACCACCGTCTTCACCAAAAAGCAGCTGTTAATGCAGCATTTTAAGGTTTGCTATGATCAACCACACATTCAGCCTAGTTACAATAAGGCCGTCAATGTTTTGTTTGTAGCTGTGGGCCCGGTCATGCTTCACTCTGCTATTGATTGGACGATGCCTGTGTCTATAGGATGTTATACATCAATGTGTTTCAATGCAATTTAAAAGTCTAAGGCAATTTGTTGCAAATTATTACTAGCAGGGACATCACTAGATCCAGGCTTTCAAGGCTTTTACGCAGCAGGGAGACCGTGTTGATTACGCAAACTTTATAGAACCAGTAAATGTTTTGTGACCTGATGTCGATTCAGATGGGTTGATAATTAAATAACTGCATGCACTTTGTTTTATTAAGAGTTGATTTGTAAAATCAAAGGTGACTCTGTGTGTCAGCATGGTTAAGCATTATTTTCTTTTACGCCCAAGCAAAAATATTTCAGTAAAACTTAACCTCTAAACTACATCCAAGTTTTCAGGGGCACAGACATAATGAAGAGGGAATGATATGCTCTGTTTCCGGTGATCATTCTGGAGCCAATGTGTTTGGGGGCTTAGGAAAACCGCCAAGCAGAAAAAAAAAAAAGGATGCACTAAAGCCAATAAAATGAAAAACCAATCCTGGACAGGCAGAAAACAACAAAAAATATGTAAAGAATAGATATATTGCTTTTTTGGTTGCTGTTAGGGAGAACATTGTAGCCTGCATTTGCTGCTAATATGGACATGGACCACAATGCAGATCAATCACTGTACAGTGGGGCACAAAAGTCTTTAGTCAGCCACTAATTGTGCAGCTTCTCCCACTGAAAAAGATGAGGCCTGTCATTTTCATCACAGGTACACTTCAACTATGACAGACAGAATGAGGAAAAACAATCCAGAAAATCACATTGTAGGATTTTTTATGAATTTAAAAAAGTACTATTTTTTCAAGTGTGTTGCCAGATATTATGTTAAGTATGTCAGTGTGGGGTGGCTGGGTTGGGGTACCACCTTTGCCTAATTTCGATCCAGGAACAACCCTGCTTTTTCTATCCAGGAACCAGTGTATGCTTTTTTTGGAGTAACTTAAATGTAAAAAATATATATCATTGACTTTGACAACTGCTTTAATGGACTTAACATGTCCATAATGTAGAAATCTTTAATGGTGTTAGGGTGTTCTTATAGATGCTTTTCCCAGTTTTTTTATGTTAAATTATGTATGCATATCTTTTTTTTATATATATATTTCCAAGATTTTTAGTGGGGTACAGTTAACACCCAATACTGTAACCCAACAATGATATCCCTATCCAGAAAACACTGGATATGTACTGCAGCTAATTGGCACAACAGTGATGATGTACAAATTAAGATTGAGGTTTAAACCAAACTTCTGATAAGATCCAGTATGAGTTATAATGAAATGTACAGAAAACGTTTTTGGAACAAGTGACTGCCTTTTTTTAAAGTAGATGTTAGCCAAGGACTGGCTTCTTATAGAAACTGTTCATCACAGGGGGTACATGGAGGACGTTTCAAAGAGGAGATTGAGAACAGCACAAAACCCACAGAGATGGCTGCCCAGCACCAAGAGGTTCCCTTGGCATTCCAGCAGACCAAGGGAAGCCCTGGAACCAGGAGGGCCAACTTGGCTGCCCAGAACAGAAAGCCCCGTTTGAAGAGTGCTGGCTGGACCTGTGGAGAGTGCTTGCATTGGCTCCCTGACCGAGAAGCTTACGTTTCTCACATCAAGAACAGTCACGGGAGGGTAAGGAGTCATTCCTTTTTTAGTTAGCGAAACATGTTTGAAACAGCCAGAAAGATGTGACAGTCTGTTCCTTTCCCACGTGTGTGTGTGTATATACAGTGAACCATCTAATCAGGCACTTATTTAGACGTGGGACACAAGGTGGGGGAAATTAAGGAATGGGTAGAACAGAAACCCAGCCGGCTCCCAATGACGTAGGGTGAGATTTAAATCCCCCTTAAATACATTTAATTGTACATTTTGAATTATTTGTGTTTTTAGTCACTGAAGAGGTATCCATGTCGGCAGTGTGAGAGGTCTTTCAATTCCTCTACAAGTTTGAGAAGACACATTCGCAATGACCATGATGGAAAGAAGAAAACCTTTACTTGCTGGTAAGAGTACATTATTGTCCTTTCTGACAGATTAGGGCAACGGTCTGTAGTAGCCCCCTAGGCGTCTAGACAGCAAATGTTTAAACCTTATTTTCACTGTTTTTAAATATGTGATATAATCTATTCTTATTTTACAGGTATTGCACAGATAAAACGACAACATTCACCACCAGTATCATGTTGAAGAATCACATCAGTTTGATGCATGGGATCAAAAATCCTGACTACAGTCAGATGTCAAACTCTGCCCCCCCGGGCTCCTGCAAACAAGTGGGAGAGGTGATTTATTTGTGTTTATTTTTTATTTAAAAATAATACCAATATTTATGATTCGTTTACCTTTTCAATTTTTTGAATTTTACAAATTGTCAAAACCTCTGACTCGCAGGTTTCAAAGAGACCTGCCATGCAGTCTAAAGGAGAGGGGCGGGATGGTGCTGTTCTAGAAGGCTCCTCCGTGAAGCGTCTGAAACCTAATTTTTGCTGCTTTAAGTGTGGATTTACAACAGAGGATGGCGCACATTTCCGGAAACACATTCCTCAGCATAGAATCAATGGAAACACTCCCCAATGTCTTCACTGTGGATTGTGTTTTGCATCTCTCCTATCTCTCAACAGACACATGTTTATCGTGCACAAAGTCAAAGAGCCAGAGGAAGACAAAGAAACAATGCATGTGGAGGATGAGGCCAGTAATAGGCAGGAAAAGGATGTGGTTGAGAGCGAGGACCTGCCACCCTTATTGGTTACATCTGAATATCCACGTGCCAAGGATCCAACCAGGTTGCAATGTGAAACTACAGTACTCAACTCCCGTTACACATATAACTCTCACCTAGAGATTCATGAATAGGGTCTTCAAGAAAAAAAAAAGATATTTTTTACAGCAATTTAAAACTAAAGCTGCCATCTCCATTTCCTTGGTTTATTCAAAAAATTATTCTTTGACGACTTACATGACACCACTCGCTCAATTTGGATTTTCTATTTAAACAATTCCACTGGCCAGGTGTACAGTAGGCTTTAAGTGATTTAAATTTTCCCACTTCACTAAAAGTCATACTATGTAGCATAGGTCCCCCACCTCACCCTGCTTTATTTAGAGACATAAAATTCAGTATGTTGCTCTGTCTGAGTGCTTAATTAGGGAATGTTCTTGCATAGACATCACCATCGAAGGGATTTATAATTACAATGGAGTCAACAGGCTGGGACCTCTGACTTTAGATCCCTCCTGATAACTCAGTAGATCATTAACTTTTTCCTCCTAATGACTCAGTTGCTTATTTTCGACTGCTTAAAAAGGAACAAAAGTCGCATGATCACCTAATTAATTTAATGGTTCCTCCAAAAACCCTCAGTTGTTAAAAATGTCTCTCCTATCGAACAGTAAACTTATCCCCCACTTAGTTGAAAGAACTTGACAGTGACATGTTTAAAGTCAGTTTTTTTTTTTTTATATATCAAATGTAATTTTAGTCAACAGTTATCATACATTATTTTTTTTTATTTCTTGTTTACTTGGGCCAGCAAGTTGTTTTCTACATTGTGTATGAATGTGTGTATATGTATTATGTGTGTATGTATGTATATATAGACATACACACACCGCAACCACACCCACCTGTTAAGGCACCCAGTTTTGTTCATCTGCATTGTCTAGTGTCTCTAGTTGGCTTATCCTGACCAGACACTCTGTAACATGACATTTGGTTTGATAGCCTAATGAATTGTATTCGCTTGAGCGTTTGGCAGCCATATCGTATGCTTGGTTTAATATTTACGTTTGTTTTTTTCTTACCTACCTAGAGCGCCACTTATTATTTTGTGACGGGAATGCTGATGGTATGTAACAGTATTGCAACTTCTTTCATACTTACTGTGACCTCGGTAATTATATCAAACAATACCAAATATTGTTTTACATTCTTTTATTGTAAAAGCGGGTTAAACCACCAAAACGGCACTTTTTTGTTTTACATATGTGTTGGAGTTGAATGCCTTGCTACATTTTATTTTATACTCTAGCTATTGTCAGCTGATATAAATTAGCTATTGTTCATTTGAAAATATCATTAATGTTTTTCTTTGTGACCCTTGGTGACTGTTCGTTGGTTTTGAGTGTCTGTTTGGCAAGCAGTGTACGGTTATACAATTTAAAAGATTATAGCATGATTGAGTGCATGTGAAGAAAATTAAAGCTGCAGTGACCTCTACAGCTTTTCCTACCTCCACGGTATATGGCAGTGATTGTTAAACTTCAAATGCATTGGGAGATTTTACTTTTGTGTTGCAACAATGTAAAATGTACTGTTATTATTCTCAATGTATTATCTCCCACAATACTCAATTTTATAAATTACTTTGGAGATTTATATTTATAGTCACATTGACTTATCTTTTGAACTTTCTATTTAAATGCTGTATATAATGTTCATTTCCTAGTGGTTAGGTTGTTTCATAGTCAGTGTCCTTCCTAAAGACAGATCCACTGTTAAACTGCAGTGGCTGAAACAAAACTTTACATGTCAGTGTTTTTCTATTGTCTGTCAAGACAAACTTTGTACTTTTGATAATATACACAATAGCTAACCCATGTATACAGTAGCTAATGGACCTTTTCCTAGCAGCATTTGTTAAGCCATTACTTGTATTCAACCTGCATTGGCCATTGTGCCTTGCTGTTATGTTTATTTTAATAATTGCAAATAAACATGTACATGTCAGCATCAACATGCCTTGGGCTCGAATTAAATGGCACCAATCCCTTCCCTGGTGATAATAGGCCTTGGGGAATTTCTTCTTTGGTCTCATACGTTTTCAAGATACTTTAAAGCAAATATTTATAGAACCAGTGACATACCTAAAGTATTAGAAACATCACTATTGATTAAATGTCCCTTTCATTAAATAATGTACCTTTACTGCTAAGAAAGTGATCGAAGTTACCCTACAAAATGTATGTTGACTATGACAAAAAGTTATCTTTAACTTTCTAAATGATGGTCCCCATTATATTAAAAACTGATCTCTATATAAACCATCAATACACCCACTTGCAAAGGCAATTGCAACGTATAATGGATCACTCATTAGCTGCTCCATAACTCAAATCTCGGGGAGGTTTCAGTGCTCTTTCATTACAACTAAAATGTTTCATGATATCTTGACATTCTTTACAACTGATACAAATGATTGTATTTCCTTTATCACACCAGTCAATTTACCACAATGTCTTTGTGTCTTTAAATTCATGCATTACAATTGTGTTTTTTTATTTTCACTGTAAACAGTTTATATTGTAAATGAAAGTTTACATTGTAGATTCAAAACGTTCTTTTTTTCAAGCGGAACATAGAACCCTTATTCTGAAGGATTCCAAATATCGCTAAACGGTTCCGGAAATACTTAATTCTTGTTATTTTTACACTGACAGAAGCATCTCAACTCTGACAACGCGGCCGAGATGCCGCTCATAGTAATGTGTGGTTTTCCGTGTAGTGGCAAAACACGAAGAGCAGCAGAATTAAAGGAATACTTCGAACAGAATACAGAGAAAAATGTACACATTGTAGGAGATCGATCTTTGGGAATTGAGAAGAACGCGGTATACTCAGGTATAGTGAATTTAGTGCATACTGTAAAGTCAGTGTAACAGTAGTAAGATATCTAACGTTACTTCTCTATAATACCTGACATTGCCATGTATCTTACTTTTTAATTATGATCCTCATTAGCTTATGTCGTAGCCGAAGTTATTTATTCATTGCAAACTATACGTTTTCAATGTACAAGCCATACCACACGTCCCTAGAGAATGACGTCCTTAATGTGCCGTATTCAATTTAGCCAGAAGGTGGTAATAGGGAAACCATCACACCTAACAAACCCACACAGATACCCCAAACTACCACGCAAGCCAATACCTATATATGACCCTAGCGACACAAGTATCAGATTCCAAAAGCAAACATAAATACCCTCAAATTAAATCTGAGAATCTATGCTTTATTCTTACACAAATGTTTTGATTCAAAACAATGTTCGCTAACATTAGTCCAGTTTACTAACATTGTTAATACATATTTCACAGATTCTCAGTTTGAAAAAAATGTGAGAGGATCTTTAAGAGCTGAAGCGGAGAGGTAGGTGTACCTGTCCTGGATTACCTAACATTGCTGCCTTTCAATTTGTAGGAACACGTTGTATTTGTTCGTAGGATGAACATTCATGACAATTCTTGCTTTATTGAATTAGGAGAATCAATAAAGAGGATATAGTGATTCTGGATTCATTGAACTACATCAAAGGTAGGCAAACTAAACGTTTCTCATTTGATTCATTATAAGTTATATCGGTTATTTTATGATATGGTATACATTTTGCAAAAACAAGTAAGTGGCTGTGGAATTAATGTGATTTCTCTACCTGATCTTAACATGTTGGTATTGGTATATATCTTTTATTGCTCTTCCTTAGGTTACAGATATGAACTTTTTTGTCTGATCAAACACACACAGACGCCTCATTGTCTGGTATGTAATAGCTTGTGGATGGGAAAATATGATTTAAAAAAAATGGTTGCACTGTCACTTGTTTCATTATGTGCAAGTTGGGGTAGACTAGCAGTTTCTTACCAGTGTCGGTGGAGTGTACAATCCTTATAGTATATGCTGATTACGTAGTTAAGAGGTTTACCACCATTCAGAATGCTTTTTTAAAAATGACCGAGATTAGTGCAGTTGGTGACACTGATATTATCCTCTTTACTTGACCATATAAAGGTTTACTGTTTGACAACAGCAGAAGTGAGCTCAACGTGGAATACACAAAGGGATGCAGAAGAGCAGTACAGCCAGGATATGTAAGTACATTAGGCCAAGTGCAGTAGAAGAGCAGTACAGCCAGGATATGTAAGTACATTAGGCCAAGTGCAGTAGAAGAGCAGTACAGCCAGGATATGTAAGTACATTAGGCCAAGTGCAGTAGAAGAGCAGTACAGCCAGGATATGTAAGTACATTAGGCCAAGTGCAGTAGA
>JACXGK010001300.1:0-21940 GCA_016801125.1 Novumbra hubbsi | reverse complement strand
GTCTTGGAAGCCATGGTGAACTATAACCTTATCATCACTGTCTGGGAGGATTTTGTCAGTCTGTCTTGTTTGAGCAGTGTGTTGTTACTCGGTGCACCACAAAAAAACTCCAGGTCACACAGTACACACACACACACACAGTACACACACAGTACACACACACACCAGCTGTCTTTAACTACTGCTCTCAGGTTTCCTGCTGTGCTATAGCCAACAGTGTGAATTTTCAGAGAATGAGGTCACATGCTAAAATAGGTCTGTACCACAAAGTCCTGTTACCAGAGAGACCCAAACAACCAAACAAGCACCTCCAAACTCCACCCACTGATCCTGGCAGCGGGGTAAACGCCAGGAGTAGTTGATACTGACCAATAGAAGCATAGGATGTCAACATGTCGGTGCTCAAACCAGTACACAGAACAAGACGTTCCACCCTCAACCTGTTTACAGACACTACAGTAAACTCCCTAAAGAGCAATGCAACCAAAAGTCACTATGGATGTAAGTGGGGTTAAGCACTTACCGCAATGGAGTTTTTTTATAATTAGCATGCAACTTTTTGGGCCGTCTGAATGTGTTTAAGGTCTTGAAGGCCTTGCTGCATGATCAAGAATGATTCAATGACTTCAGCAGCACGCTGTAGTGTATAAGCAGACCAAGATTTCATGCACACTTGTGAACATACGCTATATCACGCGCGTGTGCACTAAGGATGCAAACACATCCGCCGGATTCAGAGAACGCCCCCGAATCCAACGGTTAAAATACCTTCGGTAGCCTTAAACACGCGGACGCTACATTATGAGGCTAATCACACAGTACCACTTACCCTCAGAGACCTGCTCCAGGATGTGTGTGACTTTCTCTGGCCGAAGGATGTGCTTGTTCAGGTACTTGGTGAAGATCCCAGAGCTCTGCCCTCCATCCTGCACCTCAAAGGCCTCCGCATCCTCACATCTGTTAAGGCAGCCGGTTCACTAGATGTCAAGTCGTGACTAAACACCCAACAGTCTATTGTTCTTAGATATAGTAAAAGAATACATACGTGGCATATCCATACACAGTGTTTCCAATGGGTCTCAGGGGCCTGATTTCTGATGCTATGCAGTCCTGCTTGCACCTTAAAATACAAATACACAAATGACCCCTGGCAGTCCTCGGACAATCAGAGATGTCTTGATGTTGCTTTAGCGTGCGTTGCATATTTGACCAGGTGACGGTGTCCCTCAGAAGTCCTACCATGTTCTGCAGGTGTCTAGTAAGACAATGCACAAGGCTGTCCATCTCTCCTGCATTCTATGCATGACCCGCTGTACACAGACACAGTTCTCTGGACGGTACGGCTGTGGGGCGTCTATGGCAACCATGTAGTTTCTCCCTAAACGTTCGTACCCATGACCAGCATAGTAGAACACGGCTATGGGGGATAACAAAAAGGGGTGCTTTAAACGTAGCAGGAAGAAAATGTAAAAGTGGAAATACAAAAAGGTCAGGAGTTCGTTTTTCAACATAACAGAATAGTGTTACAGGCCATATAGATATGTATAAACAGTTACAGTGCTGCATTTAAGCATTTGAATCCCTGGTCCAAATCTAATTGAAACCAGTTTTTTTTTACATAACAGTAGTTATAACTACCAACTCCATATGCGGTTTTGGAGGGAATCACGTAGTAAAAAAATATAATGAAAACGGAATAAGTGAAGGTGCAAAAACCTCAAAGGAGTGATCTTTGGCACAAGGTTTGGGCAGGATTATTAAGACACAACATGCTATAACGCAATAAGACATGAGGAAGGGGGTAATGAGAGCACATCAGTCTGGGAAGACGATCTGAGCTCCTTCAGTCCACTGCAAAGCAAATCATCTACAAATGGAGAGCATTTAACATGATAGCAACTCAGCCCTGACGTAGACGTCCTTCCAACATAGAGCGGTAATGCCGACCTAAACATAACATGCATATGTGCAGACCCCTCTTGACGTAAAAAACAATCAGCAAATCTCTAGAACGTTCTGTGTAGGTTGGTTAGTGAGAGGGCTTTTAGCTTCAATTGAAAGAACCCCGTAAATAATCATCCAGGGATGCTCTTTTTCTACGTCACTCTAAAACTCCTCCTGGCAATGTAACCACCCGGACATAGAGTGAGGAACTCACCATACACGCCCTTGTCAAGCAGGAGAAGGAATTTGTCAATAGCCGCCAGCATCTCCTCCCGGGTGAGGTCCAGCAGGGACACCACCCTGAAGCCCAGCTGCTGCAGCAGGGTGGCCAGCTTGTGGACGTCCATAGTGGGGGCCATCAGGTCCGGGTGGTGGGAGTAGTTCAGGTTACCGATCAGCAGGGCTACTTTGTCAGATGCTGGATGAACAAAACATACTGTGATGTTACCACACCTCTGGAACAGACAGATCCTAAGGGAAATGCTTTTTAGAGCCTTTTAGAAAGAAAATAATTACATTTGGACTAGGAATGGTGTTTATGTCAATGATCCTGTCTGTAACCAGGCATTTTAATGGCTCTCATTTTGGCCACAAAGGCGACAAATGTATTTTGCACAAAACATCATGATGCAGAGATAAAATACATTGGTTTATTTCCTTTTATTCTACACTTTTTATTATAAAGCTTATTAGGACAGTGTAATATGGTACAAATCTGCATTCATTCACTCATGTGTTTGTGTTTGTGTGCCTCAACCTCAAGTCTCTTTCCAGAACAACACAAATGCGTTTGACACCAGGGCTGCCTCTTCGGCCTTGTTCAATGCAAACCAGCATAGCTGCTTATTGGTAAAAATATACACTTAAAGCCTTCAGAAAGGCCTTATACTACTCAATAAGTAAAGGCCTGTTGTTTTCAAAAACTGCATGTTGTTCAACTGTACATCGCTGTCTTAGCGTGAATTTAAAATGATTTATTAGTAGTAGCCATAATATGTAAAAAGCAAAATATAAAGAGCAACAAATACATTTGATTAATTAAGGACCTATTCAAAACCTGTCTTAATATGAGTTTAGTGAACAGGGAATAACACAAGTAACAAGAAATTGTCATTGTCGGGAAATACTTCTACCACAGTTTAATGACCGCATTTTATTACTACCTCAGGTAGATAAAAGTACCACTGAAACATACCTGTGGGCGTTGGAGCTGTGAGTTGATTAGACAGCACTGAATGAAAAGGAAAACAGAATGAAAAACTATGGTTAAAACCCAGTACACAACCTTATACTTCAATCTGTCAATGAAACAAAACAACATCAAAAGCAATATGATCTAATCTCATATAGATTTTGAAATATAACTATAACATTAACATAAGTATTCATACCCTTTGTTATGACACTCAAAATTGAGCTAAGGTGCACTTTTTCCAGTGTTTCTACTTGACTTTCAAATTATTTTTATGGATTGTAGTCAAATGAGAGAATACAACTATCCAAAAGTCTCCAACTGTTAATTTGTTCCGTAATTTAATTTCAGATCACAAAGATATTAAACGGTAAATTTGAATAAAACTTTTGACCAGTAGTGAACATTAGCCTGAGTAAGAAGAAGTAAGAAAGTCTTTTTAGACTTTTAGAGCTGTATTGTGCACATTGAGTACGAAAAAAAAATCCCCCAAGGACTGGTCATCCTCACACAATCTCTCCAAAAACAATGCTAAAAATAATCCAGGAAGTCAAAAAACTCTAAAATGACATCTAGGGATCTTCAGGCCTCTGTCGCCTCAGCTGCGGTTGGTGTTCATGACTCCAAAATCATAAAAACCTGAGGCAAAAATTTTATCCATGGCAGAACCAAGGCAAAACCACTGCACACTAAGAAGGACATGGATGCTTGTTTTGAGTTTGCCAAAAGCACCTGGAGGATACTTTTGTAACAATGTTTAAAGGAAAGTAGAGTCCAAAGTATTGGTGACATTGGTACAGTTATGTCCAATAAAAACCAAACACACAGCATTAATAACAATGGTGGCAGTGTCATGGTTTGTGGATGCTCAATTAGGTGGAGGTGCTGCAAAGGTTTTACTTGGGATCTAATGAGTCTTGTTGAATCATTACATCCCTAACATTAACTATGAGTTACATTTAAAGAGACACACTCAAAAATGTCCTTCAAGCTCCATCACATGTCCATTTACCTATATTAACATCAGCTGGCTGTGTCCATCGCTCCTCATGAATGTTGATAACAGAGCAGAGATATGTTCCTCTATGGTCTGCTTCAGCTTTCTCAATCTACCAGAAAAATGTTTAAAAACATTATCATCACTGTTTGGCGTCATTTGTTAACATTAGACTACTCTCATACAAATCAGACCTTAAGTGACATATTAACCAGGTTAAATGTTTACTTACTGTAGAACTGGAATAGTTAGCTCTCAGCCAGATCAAATAACAGGATATAGTCAATATCTGTATATTAGTGAGTGAACCGTGAAGTTCCTATTAACAATACCTGCAGGGTGTCAGTGGACTTTCCATGCAGTGGATGACCATTTCTGTACCACTGGTATGTTGGCAGGGGAATGCCAAAAGCAGAGCAGAAGAGAGTGAGTCTCTCCCCTTGTCGAACACTCTGGGGCATGGGGTGTACAGCTATATGGGGCTCTCCTCGCCATGTTTGTGGGAGACCTAAAGAAATATATACATCAAAAAGGGTTGAAGCAATACATTATGAGTAAAATTGTGTTTTTTACATTTTGTAATAGTTATAACTTCCTATACCTGGTTCAGCTATGTCCAGGACCTTTACTTTGACCCAATTACTAAACACACAGTTGCAGTACTGGTCATTCACACGGCAAATGCTGAGTTGAGATCTCTTGGCTGTGAAAGTCAGATCTGGACTGGTCCCACCAAAGATCTAAACACAGTTTTTAGTGATTATACATGATGTCAGTCTAGGAACTGACAATACAATATGGTCAGACAGAAATGTCAATAACACCATACCTCTTCTTTCTCAGATTTGAACCACTGGTAATTCAGGGCGCCTGTCCCCTTTGCTTTCACACTCAGAGTCACTTTATAGTTCAGTGGTACACACAGAGAAACAGGATGCTGTACAATGACGATGCCTGAAAATAGAAACGGATTGTGAACATTTGAACTTAGGTGAAGTTCTTTGATAATTCTTTGAAAAGCAAGCAGATTTCCTAAAGCTTCTACATCAAAGACCAAAAAAGCAGTTTGTTAGCAGCTGGGGTTTTTGCACTCACAATTGGTTGTTCTAGTTTAAATGATTTAGGTTGTCTCTGTAGAGACTCTCACCCATGTGGGCAGTAATTCTGAATCCAATTTAACTGTTTACACATCCTATGTCTGGCTGGATTGTTATATGGTATGGTCTTAGCATACACTTAATATTTAAAATAGTGGTCAGCGTAAAGATGAAATATACCATAGTTGGTTATAAAGGGAGAATAACAAACCTCTGATCATGTTTTTCATCAATTTAGTGTAGAACACAAGCCTCTGAACTATGGTCTCTTTTGGTCATTACTGCCTAGTGAAGGGGAAAAAATAATGCAATTTAGGCTTCAGAGTTGTGCAGGAGATGAGTGAGTAGGGAGTTAACCAAACCTGGGATCAAATACTAAATCATATTTCAAATAACGAAATAAAATAAAAATGTCAAATAAAATTACTTTCGCATAAATTTTGAAGTACTCAAGTAATCAATAATAGAGGGTCAAACACACAAATATATGAACCCAGGTCTAGTATCAAACAACACAGGTGAAAATACAACCAAAGACCAGAGGTACAAGCTTTTGTGATTATGTCAGAAGGCAAAGGCAATGATTCAAAACCACATTATAAATATGCATAAAATGCAAGACTAGCAAACAGGCTTCCCACTTCCCGTTTCGCAACGGTGCATGTGATCATGGCAAAATGCCAAACAAGGAATGACTAACACATGTATTCCAAACACCAAATACATTGCCATAATACATAACAACCATACATAAACGTTTCAAAAGCTTGTGTATTTACCACATTTTGTATGCATGTACTGGGATATATTGCACAGACAGAAGTAATTGCTGATCTGGAAAATGATGTGTTCTAGTTATAATTTATATGTATTGAATCCAAAATGGTAATGGTTGCAAATCTCTCACATCGCCTCTAGAATAATGCATTTCTGCTTGAACATGTTAAAGGGGATATCCCAAATGTACTCCCATCTGGTGGACATTAGATGAACTACTGCAATAGGGCATTCATTCCAACTCATTGCAAGCTGTACAAACTAGACTTCTGGACATTTAAAGAACATACAAAAGCTATTTAGAAGGACAATGATTCCCAATAATATTCAGCACTTGTTGTCTTACTTGAACAAGATTTTTGAGAACAGCACAGACTTTTGGTTACCAGGAAATGACCAAAGGATTCTGTTAGGACTCACGTGCCTGTGCTTATTGAGGATGATGACATAAGATGATCAGATGTCATAGTGACGCATAAAGAAGAGGGGGAGGGGGGTTGTTCATGCTCTGGGAGGTTGCCGCTTTTCAATTTGACAACAGAATATGATAGGCTTTCTGTCAACAGAGAGCAATTCTGCATTTTAGGATGCAGTTCTAACTTTCTGAATGTCATCATACTGTGACTCAGTAGTGTGTATGTCCCCCACGTGCCAACAACATGTGCATTCCCAACAATGTCTGGGCCTGCTCCTGATGGGAAGACAGATTGAGTCCTAGGGAATCTCATCCCAGACCTGGATCAGGGCATCAGTGAGCTCCGGTACAGTCCGTGGTGCTACTTGGTGGCGTCAGATGCACCGATACATAACATCCCAGAGGTTCTCTATTGGATTCAGGTCTGCGGAACATGAGGGCCAGTCAATGGCATCAATGCCTTCATTATACAGGAACGACCAGGGCCCACTGCACCAGCATAATGTTTGATGATGGGTCTGGAGATTTCATCCTGGTACCTAACAGCAGTCTAGTCCTAACTCCAGGCTAGCACATGGAAGTCTGTGTAACCCTCTAAGGATATTCCTCTCCAAACCGTCACTGACCCACCGCCAAACAAGTCAATCTTTTTTGGGAACTGTCTTGCTGTTGCATTTCCAGTGCACCTGTTGTCACTTCTATTTGCAGAAAAACAGGTCGACATTGTTTGTACCCTTTGCTTCCAAACTGGACAGATTAATTTCCCTGAAGTTTAATTGACTGTGTTATACTGTAATGATTAAGTGTTCCCTTACATTATTTTGAGAGTGTGATATCTGGTGAAAAAATGTGGTAAACAATTGCAATCTGTTATACTGCAGATATATTATTGATATTCTATTATGTAACATAAAATACATTTCGTGCCATGAAATAAGTTTCTCTTAATTTGTAAACATCCAAAAGCGTTGTTTTTGAATCCACCAACAATCTGGCGGTCCAGACAAACAAAGTAACCAAGAAAGAAGAGCCTTTGTCAGGGAGGTGAGCAAGATCCTAATGGTCACCCTAAAAGAACTTGCAGGTGTCTTGATCTACGCATGAAAAACCTGACAGCAGCAGAACAGGTGCGTTGAAGGGAGTGGCTTAACATTGAAGGGAGTGGCTTAGATGTTGAAGGAAGTGACTTAGACGGCTGGGTGACCCAATGCCACTTTTAAAGCTTTTTTAAAGTATGAATTTCTGTTTTTTGGACAAACAGATAATAATGTTCAGTATTAAAAATGTTTACTTAATAAGTACAGGTTACAAACAACAAAAGTGTTTGACAACTATTTAATTCCAGGCCCTACCTGGTAATCCAAGTCCTTATATGTGATATTAAAAAGCTTTTATGACTACCAATATAATTCTTTATTCTGTCAGGCAATCTGACTTTGCACTCATTCAGTTGCGGTCGTAGTGCCCATTGAGGTACCAAAGGACCAAACTGCAGAGATGATAATATTTTAGAATCCAGGGATTTTCGTGTAGGTTGTAATCATAATAATAAAAAGGATTTGCTGTAATGACACTGTTGTATTTTTCGAATTGGGCCTTACTAGTTGATATATTTCCATTACAGTACAAGGGTACTGTTACGTGAAATACACTAAACGTCTTAATTAGGCTAACTGAGCAATATGAGCACAAGTGTTCGGAAAACAGCCATTCAGAATACCATGAGTCCACTTTCACATTTAAAAATGCATTGGCCACACACAAAAATAGCGGCAAAATAATATACTGCTATTACAAACAGAAACTTCAAATATGTTCTAAATACAACTTGACAAGAAACTGAAAATGTTTAGCCTGGAACATTTCTGGAGCATCATCTCTCCTCCCCCAATTAAAACCTATATGAGGGGGGATATAAATCTGATACAGTACAGGCCCACTGTATTTTCACAAAGTTATCTTATTCTCATTTTACAAAACGTCGTTAAAACGTCGTTAACACATGAAGTTAGAATGAATGACTAAGCTTCTTGTCCAGAGCTGTAGTTCACTAGTTATACACGAACTTGAGAAAGCCACAGGTACCTGTAGAAACACAGTGACAATCTTCCACATGGTTTTTAGAAGGAAACGTAGCACGAAAAAATATTTGCAGGCAAAGGACAGAGATTGGACTATTTGCGATAAGTCAACTCTTTAAAAGTAGACAGAACATTCAAACCAATTTTTACTTTGTTTTAAACGTTTGGTTTCTAACGCTCAGGTAAAACCGAAACTTTGCATCAATCAACGCTATCATCATCACTAAACCTCCAAAACAAGTATAAACTAATCTCAAATGTACGGAAAACCCCTAGAGAGTTTAGGCATCTGTGCCTAACTGAGATTAGAGGAAAGGATTTTTTTTTCTCCTCCTCGTTCTCCTCGGTTCGAAGGAGTTGAGAATCCAATAAAACATTTACAAATATTTAAAATGTGTTATTTACTTACCCGAATATGGAATAAACGACGGCATTTTTGCTATATAATGCGGTACGTTTTTAAATAAAAAAAAGTACATACTTCACCAACTTTTCAATACAGGAGAGGAGGTAAATATGTAAGCTAAATCGTTTTCGAGTACTGACCTCCAACAAAATAATGAATGTATTTTGTGGGAGGCACTAGTTAGCTGATCCACGCAATAAAATGTTAACATTATTGAGTTACCTGATTAGGCTGGTACATACTACGTATTGGAGGGTCCTGGGATTATACCCGTCTTGAAATCCTTTGGTCTAAAGTTAAGTTGGTTACCTGTGTTAATGTTTTTTTTTTTTACATACCTGAACTGCGACCAAACACCATTTAAATTCAACACTCTAACTGAATTTATTTGACCGCCTCACACGAATGACTAGTGTATACAAGCTATACGGTGTTGAGAGTATAAATCCACAAAAAAATTATAAAAGGACAACCTTTTCCCGGAACAACCATAATTCTACCGTAATGCATGTAATATTAGACGAATTTGTTTCGGTGCATATTCACAGACTAGTTGGAATTGGAAATTAATTCTACATCATTACCTACTGACCACATTTAATACTTAAAACATTATATATTTCTACTACTACTGCAATTAGAGTATTCGTTTTTCAAACCCAGATTACTCCAAAATCTGTAGCCGAAAATACCATAATTTGATAATACGGTATTGCAAGGTGGATTCGCCATATTTCATCAAACAGCTCCTAAAAGACTCGCCCCCAACTGTTTTTGATCTTATCGGGTTATTTCCCTCAGCCCCGCATTCAAGGTTTGCCGGAAAGCAAGACATCTCCGACCAGAAAAAATAAGTCGTTGAGATATGTTTCAATATAAAATACTAGTGAAGCATCCGCTGACGAATATCAATGGAAGAAATTTAAAACATTTTGCTAGCTGTGATTAATGTTTACTCATCCTATGTGAGTAAGTGTTGTGGCCAAAAGAAAATTTGGAGGAAAAGAAAACTCACACTAGTTTTTTTAACAGACCTGTTAAATGCATTTTGGAGTATGACATGAGGATGCGTCCGATATGATGTGGAGAGAAGGATGAGCTGGCCAATATGATGTCTAGAGAAGGATGAGTTGGCCAATATGATGTCTAGAGAAGGATGAGTTGGCCAATATGATGTCTAGAGAAGGATGAGTTGGCCAATAAGAGGTCTAGAGAAGGATGAGCTGGCCAATAAGATGTCTAGAGAAGGATGAGTTGGCAAATAAGAGGTTTAGAGAAGGATGAGCTGGCCAAAAAGAGGTCTAGAGAAGGATGAGCTGGCCAATAAGAGGTCTAGAGAAGGATGAGCTGGCCAATAAGAGGTCTAGAGAAGGATGAGTTGGCAAATAAGAGGTTTAGAGAAGGATGAGCTGGCCAAAAAGAGGTCTAGAGAAGGATGAGCTGGCCAATAAGAGGTCTAGAGAAGGATGAGCTGGCCAATAAGAGGTCTAGAGAAGGATGAGTTTGCCAATAAGGGTTCTAGAGAAGGATGAGCTGGCCAATATGATGTCTAGAGAAAGATGAGTTGGCAAATAAGAAGTTTAGAGAAGGATGAGCTGGTTTATCAACTTACAGTCATTATTCGGCTCTTAGAGAATGGCACACCATTCCAACACAGAAAATCACATCATACAACAATTTCAAATTAAGATAATTTTAATTTAATTGAAAATAATTGCAAAATATGGAAAGTTGCCTGTCTGGAACTTGCCTTTCGGGCACTTCTTACGTACCACATGATCAAGCTGCTCCCACAACAGCTCAATAGCCTCTGTCCCTGTGAACTTCTCAGGTCAGAGGGATGGAGCCTCAGGCTTTCTCATCCAATAGGATTGTAACAAAATATTGAGTACAATCACCCAGACGAAGGGTGTAATATAAGGAAAGGTCAGAAGACCAAGGGACAGCGTATAAGAAACACAAGCGCCAAAGCAGGACTGTAGTACATGTTTATAAAAGTGCTCTTTTAAACTTGTATACGCAAAAGCATCATTCTAGCTGTGTTTTTATGTTTTTGCGTAGTATTTTACAATGCTTGCCACTTATTGGCCAGAGATTTAAAACGATTATAATATTAAAATCTGGCAAAATAACAAAACACTACATATTCCGAAATTATTGTATGTTCTACCTTACTTTGCTGGTAAGCATCAAAGGGCTTGTAAGCTAAGAAGGCAATCATATGGCCGGAGCATATAGGGATGTGGTCAGAATGGTGTCTTTACAACCCACATTCTCAAGAGTGTTTTGGAAGAACTGTTGAGTGGCAGGCAGTGTCAAAATAGAGGGCTGTCCGGGCTATGAACCAAGCATGCTTACTTACCAGGCCAGGGCACAAGCCGTCATCACGCACCTCATGAAACAAATCCCGAGGTATCTGAACACATGACATATCAGTGTTTTGCAATTAGTCCCCGCCCACCCAGTGTCCCACCTACTTGTAGGTCTTTACCCGCTGTAGCCTACATGTGAGAATTGTGTATTTGACATTGCCCTTCATGGTCAACTTTAATAGTATATAATAATCAGCACTTTCTCTTGGGATTTACATTTTTGCCGATTTTCTTCCTATTTGGAGAATGTATTGAATACATTTAGCTTTCTCTTCTGAAAACTAGTTTCGGAATATGTGATAGGCACTTGTGCCTATTTGTAGGCCTGCTATAAATAGGCCCTGCTGGCAATACAAGCACGCCCAAGTTTGACAATTGCAGTCAGAGATTTGCCCCTGGGGCTCCAACGGACACCGGAAAGCGTATTAATGGTAAGCTTACAAAATGATCAGCTTGAATGATTCTACCTAAAAATGGTTTAAATGTGAACCGCTCAATTGTACTATACATACTATTAAGTATTAAGTTAATGTCTAACAACCCGTGTAGAGCCTCATTGTCTATTTTTACCTTGCTCCACTACAACTGTTCAGCTTGGTTAAAGGAAAGCAATGACAACTGTTTGAACTACTTTAGAACTACTTTCTGAATTGCTTAACAAACTCACATGTCATTCTCAAAGACCTAGACCAACCTTTAACAGAATTCACAGACGTTTTCCTTTATTTTCCAGCAAGCCTACACCAGTAAAATACAGAAACTTGAAACCAGGGCTTGGATCCGTGACAAGCTGAACATTTTTTATTCAAGAAAGACTCATATGTAGTATTTTTCTGGAACATTCTGGGGAATATCTGTTGAGTGAACAATGACTTCCAGAAGACCAATGACCCGTTCTTACTCTGCCAATGGGAGGCCAGGGGGCAACAACAATGGAGAAGAGATGAGCTCTTCTAATGGCCGTTTGGAGAGCTGCAACTACCTCTCCAATGTGAGGCTTGAAAACAGGTAGATGACCTCTACTTTTTTGTTGTAATGTTGTTTTTTTTTTGTGAGACAGTCCATCGCACATGTTTATTCAAGATTTTGGCCAAAAAACAACGTCCCCAACACACAATATTAAATGGCAAGTAACCATGTAACAGCATTTCAGGAGAAATAAGAACAGCAGAACTCTTAGAATAGAAATTAAATTCCAAATATGTTCTAAACTTTCTAAAACAGTGTCCTGTGTAGAGAAACTAAGACATCAAACCATCAATATGACTGATGGGCTGCCTTCATTTGCTCCCTCTGTATAGCTACTCAAGGCATTCTCAATCCAGGTCATCGAGGTAATAAACACCTTTAAAATACCCAATGCAACTAACAACTTAACCACACATTCTTGTTAAACCTAAACAATGCTGTACGTGGACATGTTACATTGACTTTGATGTTATTGAACACTACAAGTTGCAATGCAATTTTCTATTTATATGCTTTTGTGGAAAAAATAAATCAATTCGGAAGTCCCGCTACCATGTCACTTTTTCAACTGCTGAGAATTTTAAAATGTTTCAAAATCAGTAAAGATTATTGACTGGCATCAAATCCACCCAGGAATAAACATGTGTGGAATGAAACATTTACAGAATAATGGTTAGCTTAAAGGTACTTAAATTATTGTCTTTCTCACCGGAAATTACTTCAGCACATTTTCTGAAGAACAGACACAAAAGCTGAAGCAGCCCGTCTCTCTACAGGAGTACATTGTTTGGTGTGATGGCTCAGCTGACTGAGGACACCCAGCCAGTATTTGAAACCACCTTAAAGTCCAAGGCAGTGTCAGAGAACTCTAATGTCAAGCTGACATGTGTGGTTACAGGTAGGGCCACAACCTGCCTTTGAGTAGGTATACTTACATTCCTGTACATTTTTGTACCGTGTGACAATTATAGTTTTATTAGTGTCTGGATAGTTGAAAATCAATGCAGAAACGAGTCACTTTAAAACAGCTATGAAGCATAAATTATACAATGACTGATGATGAAAAGGATTGGTGCTCTTCGAGTGGAAGAAAATGCAAAAAGATAAGTTACTTTAAAATGTGATTGATAATGACTAAGTATTCTTATTGCTTAGCTTATTTAATAACCTAAATAGAAAAAAAAGTAAACAGAAAAGAACCTAAAATAAATCGAATTGAAAATGTGAGCAGGTTTTGCTGTTGCCTTCCTGCTCAAAAAAAATTAAGGGAACACTTAAATCACATATTGGGTCAGGATGAACAAAATATATTAAAGACAAAAATCTTTACTGTACATTTGGTAATTTGTTGAAAACAAATGTGTCCTGGACCGTAAGGACCCTCATGGAGGCTGTTTCTGACAGTTTGGTCAGAAACATGTACACCAGTGTTCCTCCTTGCACAAAGGAGCAGATACCAGGCCTTCTGCCGGGTGGATGCCCTTCTACAGCCTTGTCCAGATCTCCTTGTGTAATGGCCCATCTCCTGGTATCTCCTCCATGCTCTTGAGACACAACAAACCTTCATGCGACAACATGTATGGATGTGCAATCCTGGAGGAGCTGGTCAGCCTGTGCAACCTGAATGGGCTGCAGGTAGCGCCTCATGCTACCAGTAGTGACAAGGACACAAAACTAGAGAAGAATCAGTCAGGAAGGATGAGGAGAGAGCTACTGTTTTTTCACTTTTATTAGCACCAATACAGGTGACATTGATTTAAAATCTCTTATTCTTTGTAACAAATTGATATTCCTGAAGTATAATAAACTTGGTGTAATACTATGGCATTTACGTGTTTCCTTAATTTTTTTCAAGTAGTGTATTCTATATATAACCATACTTGTGGCCTTGTGCACTGCTATGATGCAACGGTATAAAAAATGCTGTTCAACCACAATTCTTTTGGAGATGAATGAATTGATACAACGAAGAACCAAACCTAGGTTGTGACAGTGTTCATGCCTCCAGGACAACCTGTAAATTAAAATAATGAGGAGGAAACATGTCCTATGTTTAATCCAAAATACATAAATAAAAGCAATCTATGTTTAATCCAAAATACATATTTGAAACAAGTAATGATATTTCCCTGTATGTCTGTGATGTACACTGTCCATGTGTTGTCCACAGGTAACCCGGCCCCAGACCTGAAGTGGTACCGGGACGACATGGAGTTGGACCGATACTGTGGTCTTCCAAAATATAAAATTGGCCGCAATGGAAAAACCCACACACTCTATATTTACAAGTGTGTAAGACAATACGAATACCATACACAACAACTACACATTCTATGCTATGGGCTGATAGTCTATAACTAAAACAAGTGGTTCTAGACTAGCCTTAATCTGTTTTCTGCGAAACTAGCCCAATAATTTGGAAATTCAATATGATTTCATGTTTGTATTTTTAGCTTCATGCAGTGAACAGAGACAAATGACGTTTCTTTGTTTTTCAGCTGCACAGTGGATGATGCGGCTATCTACCAGGCTTCAGCCAGTAACAGCAAAGGCATCGTCTCCTGCTCCGGGGTTCTGGAGGTGGGTACCATGAGTGAGTTCAAGATTCACCAGAGATTCTTTGCCAAGCTGAAACAGAAAGCAGAGAACAAGCGGAGGGAGTTGGATGAAAGCAGAAGACGAGGCAAGGAGAACACACAGAAGGAGCCTCAAGAACCACAGCCCCCTCGGAGCAGCCCAGTCCCCCCTCTGAGGAAGCGTCACAGCCAAATCATCCCCTTTTCACCACTGGATGGGAAGGAGAACCCAGCCAGCCGAGGGAGAGCGACAGTGGAGCAGCACGCAACCACTGTTACGGAACATAACCGAGCGAGTGCTGAAGTCGCTGAACCGCCCGCAGGGAGCAAGACTCACACCAACGACTTTGACAACATCGATTTTGGGACCGCAAAGGCCCCAACCCCAGAAACGGTTTCCAAAAGGATGAAGATCTCGAATGGTTTGGATTCCAGTGTCGTCGGCAGTAGCAGCAGTGCCACAGGGTCGAGCTCCAATGAAAACACCTACGATGGAGGTTTAAGTTTGGCTCAGTTTTTGTCCGAGGCCGTTCATTCACAGACCGATGAAGAAAAGATGGCTGCACAAGCGGACAGCGCTGTGGCCGAGGAGACGATGGACGTTTCTAAGACAGATGCCGAGAAAGGGTTAGAGAAGAAGTGGAGAGAGATGGAGGACAGTGAAAGGATGTCAGGGAAAGACCAGGAAAGAGACCACATGACAGAGAAAGGAATGTCATATGAACATGAAAGAGCTAGAGAGGCCGATCTGTTACAAAGAAAAACAGCACATAACGCTGCCTCAGATGTCAAAATGGAGGCAAAGACACACACACACGAATATCATGATCATCACCCCATTCAGGAAACTCTTTCTAATGTGCTCCACTCGGTCAAAGACTTTTTTTTTGGTAAGAGTAAGAACTCATCTCTTGATCACCATGTGAAAACTCAGGAGAAAGGTCATCCAGTCAGCCCATCACAACCATTTGTGCATCAAAATCCCCATCCACAGGAGCCAGACTCTCAACTGGAAGAGTATCAACCCACCACAGACAAGACTGTATCCATGGAGGTAGATGAGCCACCCAAAGCCCAGATAACTGCGATAACACAGCAGCAACCATTGTCCTTCGAGCAGTTGAACCCAGTGGAACACAAACATGGAATTACAGTTTCCCACTCAGAAAAAACGCATTTAGCTCCCCGAAGAGCAATAGAGAGTGGGCTTGATTCAGTGGAGCATGCAGAGAGGACGGCTTTGAATGAGCGTCTGGAGGTGGTCAACGGTATTACAGAGAGAGGACCACCGTCTGGCACTCTAGCCCTCTGTGAGGTGAGTTGAGCCTTTTGAGATCACATTGACTGCTCAGTCTCACACGGCACCAGGCAGCCACTTGAAGGCTATTTATAGGTTATACATTGGTGCAGAAGGTCTTGAGTCTAAATACCTCTATGCTAATCTGCTTCCCAGCCCAAGGTGCTGAAGGTCTGGTGCAACAAAAACATACACAATTTGCCTTTATTACTCTATAAGAAAGCTGTGAGAAATTCCCAGCACTGAGCTTGGGGCATTGGCGTAAACCAATCAGCACATCTCTCAATTTCCACCATGAGTTTTTTTGCTCATCGATAGTTTCATTTTAATTTTGTAGTGGGACAGCTATGAATACAGCACAGCTGAATAATTACTGTTTTATTAAAACTTGGGCGTTGTGAGTAAACAATGATACTACAGTAGTTGATAGATCATTGAAGAAGCATTGGGTTCCGTTTCTTACGTTACCTGATAGTTAGCTTCTCTTTTGTAATATGAAGTGGTTTGCTTAGGCTAGACTTCCTGCTATATACTTAACTAATCTCACTTCCATAGAACGGTCACTCCCATTAAATGTAGTATCAAATGCTTGTTGTGCCTGGCTTATATGTGATGTATATAATATATTGGGGAACAAAGTTACCCCTTGGCCAACATCTAATCTGTAATATCAATTAGAAAACATAATTCTAGAGAACATGGTGTATATAAATAAACCATTATGGAAAAAATAGCAGTTGGTTTTGTTTGTAAGCACCATGGTATCTGGAGGTCACAGAACCCATGCTGAAAGACACCAAACAAGGAAGTGAGTTTCCAGGCTCTGTTGAGGGCTTTCGATGGGTATGATTCAAGAGTAATACCACAAATAAAAAAATATATTGTGTGGAAAACAAGGAACCTTCCCAGATAAGCTTGCCATATTGTGGCAGTCTGATGTTGACTAATAAAATTAAGTTTTGTGGAAAGTGGATGAGATTATGTAAAATGGGTTTTATATCAAATGCTGTAAAATCCCCTGATGTTACATGTGATTTCGCTTTGCTTGTAAGGTCATTAAAACATCACTGGTTAAAGTTGGACTAACATTCCACAGATAAAGGTAAAAGAGACATCATATCTTAGAATGTTGTGGTCACAATATTGTCTAATTATCTCTTGTCTCCAGCGTGGGAGTCGGGTGTCTTTAAATTTGATAAAAATATGTAGAATTGAAGGAAAATAGCCATAAAATGGATTATAGAATAGAAAAATGTTATTGCCTTGAGAGCTTGATTTTGTTTAGTCATTAGCTGCAGCTGTCATGGTTTGACACTGAGTTCATTTTAAGGGACACAATTGCGAGAGTTCTACTACAATTCTTCAGATTTTGTGGGTGGAACACATGATGTAGACTGTGCAACAGAATGTCATTAATTAACTTCACTGACAAACTGATTTTATTTGAGTGATATAAGCCTGTTGCAATGCAAAATGCAAACTGACCATCCGTCCTGCAATGTACCCTAAGCAAATCAATATACACCAATAATGAGCAATTATTTGTTTGTAAGGAGATTTGTGATCCGTCAGTTAATTTGAACCTCTCAATCCACTCAACGCGAAATGTTAGTCTACACAGGCATTGTCATTCTGGCAGCTTTGCGGAAATCAGCTATTTATAAGTCTCTGATTTGTTGTCTAAAGATATGTGAGAAGAATATCAGTACTTTTGTGCCTCAGTAACTGTTGCATTTGTAATGCATGTAGAATACACATGTCTCTCAATGCCAGTGAAACACATGATCTCACACATTCTTCTGTGGCACAAATGTTGTTAACCTCCAAGTCTGCTGTCTAGTGTGTTTGTGGTTTTAACCGTGTGCTGTAATGGAAGTAGCTCTCCCCTTTCCACACACCTGGCAAGCATTGTTATCTTTTGGGGTTAGGTTTCCAGATAATGTGGAACTGCAACTCTTCTTTACTGATGGGGCCAGTACATGTTAAACAGTGTGGCAAATAAACTGGAGGAACTTAAAATGTTTTACTGAACTTTGTTTATGCACATGACTGAGACTTCTGTAAAATGAGGAGGCACACTGCTCCAATTTTAGATTGATTGTGATAGATACTGTTTCCTCTCCATTAGACACTGCCGGCATTGTCATGGTTTTTCCTGCTGTTCTGACCTGTTGTCATGGTACAGGGCTTGTCTGCGTCTGTAACGCCATCCACCCTACACATTCATCACCTAGGAGAGGACATGTGGTGTTCTTGCTAGATTGGTTTAAAGTATTTATGCTTTTAAAAGTTACAGTAGCGATAATGACTGCAGGAAGAAAGCTTTGATATTATGACTACTACTTTGTCTGATCTGTTGGTAGGATTGTTCGTTGAATATATAAGAAAATCAGTTTGTTCGATGTTTCTACCTTATTTTAAGCAATGTTAAGTATTGTTTATTTAAGCAAAAAGGCACGATGTGGTGTGGTATATGGCAAATATGTAACACGAAAAAACACCATTACAGGTTTGCTGTTCTTAGCACTTTCATATTGGCAATAAACAACAAACCTCATACATACAAACTGGTGAACAAATTCAGGAGTAGTTTTATGAACACCAAGGTGATGTTAAATGCCTTTCCTTTACCTGCTTGATAACCAGATCTGAACATTCTTGAACACTGAGTACTAAGTAGTAAATGCTATGTTTGATAGTTTGTTTCAACAGTACTATTCAGTGCCGGCCCTAGCCTTTTGGGGGCCCTAAAGCAAAAGTGTATTTAGAAGCCCCCTTTCCCCTAGTGGATCGGTGCTCACTAGCAGTCTGGGGCCCCCATGCGGATGGGGGCCCTAAGGAGCTGCTTATGTTGCTCATAACAAGGGTGGGCCTTGGTTAGATTTACTTGTGGCACAGACTGCAGTAGTAAAAAACGACTAACCCAAACTCATTTTAGTTGAACAAGTAGATGATAATGTAAAGAATGGGCCGCTTGAACCTGTGATGGAGTTCACATTATTGGGGTTACTATAGGGTTATTATGCTAACATTGTCCTCTGATGCTTGTTCTCTGTTTCTGAAGACGGTGTTGCCACATAGCCCCAAACACCATTGACAGGCACTCAAGCATTCCTTTCATTTAAGTGACATTGTGTAGCTGGGAACTGGAAATCCCCAGTTGTGACACAGCAGCCACAACCCGATGACCTACCATTCAAATACATTACTGCAACAGAAATGCAAAAACATAATAAACAATAGATAGGTTGTGTAATGTATTATATCTCTGTAATATGAAAACGTGTGCTTCTTTTGTTGATTATATTGTTATGCAATACTGGTGGAGTAGAACTACAAGGAGAACAATGTTGGATACAGGTTGTTTTATTGTGTAATAAAATAGCTTTTTGCAATTTCTAGTGTAAATACATTCTAGTCTAAAGCTGTCAGTTTTGCACAGCTTTTTACAATTGCTATTAACTTTTAACGTACCTCGGTTCTACTGAATATGGAGACCTATGTGGATTTAACATGTTTACAGAGGTTATACAGTTCACAGATTACATATTGGGCGTTGATCAAATGGTATGCCATTAAGTTTATCAATCATTTCAAACCCCCTGTGTATTGCAGTTGATCAGTAGTTGTTGTACTTCTCCAAAGCAAATTCTGATAGAAGATTCACAGTTTTAAGAAAAAATGATTGTGTAGGCTACAGCTGAAAGAAATAAAAACATAGTCGTTATAATGTCAATATGAATGATGGTATTATTCTGAATGTTCCAGATAGCATTTGATTGCATTGATGTTATGTGGTACTAAACACATGTTTGTTGCTTCCTTAAGGCTGCACAGGACCAGTTCCAGACAGACCCTGTCCCCCATGTTGTTCTGTCAGTCCCTCGTGAGCCAAACGTCCACGTTTTCTCCTCCAGGACTGAGCAGGTGACAAAATATGATCACACCACGGAAGATTTTAAAGAGCAGAGTACACCTGGCACTCCATTGAGCCCAAACTCCATCTTTGGGGAAGGTCTCCATGTGTCAAAGGGCACTTGTATTGCTGAGAGCAGTGTCTCACCCACAGTCACCCAGGGCCTAGTGACAGTGACCATCGAAAGTGAGAACGAAAAGGAAATATCAGAGAAAGAGAAGGAAGTGCCTGAGAAAGAGCAAGAAATGCTAGAGAAGGACACTGGAAGTGTGTTTAAGACACAAGAAGAAACAGTAAATGTCAAAGGAGAGAATCAGCCAGGGCCTACTTCAAATGTGAGTGCGGAGATATTTGCTGCTGTGATAGAGAGAATTGGAACAAGTGATTTCAATACACAAGAACAGCCCACTTTTACTTTGGTTCATCACGATGAAACAAAGGAGTCCATTTCACAAGTCAAGTGTGTTGATGCTTTGCAAGAGAATTTACAGACCATTCGGTTTAAAGCACACGGAGAACACGTCCCTGTTTCAGAGAGAAAAGAAAAGATAAATAAGAAGAAGAGCCCAGGAGAATCTGCTCCTACATCACCTCAAGGACATTTAAGAACTACACATTTAAAAAAAACTAAGGCAGGTCCTTCTATGACAGTAGAGAGCATAGAGGACCGTGATCTCAACACAAAACATAAATCTGCAGCAAATTTGAAGAAAGGTTTTGAAAGTGCCTTTGAAGTTGAATGCATTTCTCCTTTAAAGAGTGGTTTAGTGAACTGTTCCATTGGCACAGAGACAATAAAAGAACAGGTCACACCTAATGTGTTCTATCAGTCTGAGGAACAAAATCTGAGCTCGGAGAAAAATTTGTCGAGCCTCACTATTGATAGACAGGCTGAAAAAGAAAAAACAGTGAATGAAATAAAGGTGGTTGAATCAAAAAGCCAACAAGAGCTACAGCTTGAGAGAGACTCTGCCCTTGGATCCACGGAACAACCAGTAACAGTCAATATACCAGAGATAACAGTCATGGATTCTGCACTTAAAATCCCAGATCTCAATATAAGTCTGCCAGAACAACAGATAAAAGATCAAATTATTATACCAAATATAGAAATTACAGAACCTGAAGCCAAAGACCCAATACAGTCATTATTACATATTAGACACAATGAACTTAAATCTGAGTTAGTCGTTTTTCAAAATGGGGTAACAAATAAGCTGTCTGACACAATGATCACCAAAAATAGTGCATCTGTCCTCCCAGTGACAATAGATGATACACCCACTCAAGACAGTATGTGGAATGATGATGTCATCCGACTAACGGAGAAAGTCCAGGAAGTTACACAATCATTTGAAGTGGTAAAAACACCTACAGCAGAGCAACCAACTGTGATAAAGATTGAGTGTCTCACAATGAAAGACACTAAATTAATCCCTACAATAAATGTCTCCTTTACTGAAGACAGTCAACTTCAGAAAATAGAAAATGAACACCCTCATGTCAGGTCCTCTGTATTAGACACAGAAGAGAGAGAGAAAGCACCCAAATTACCTTTCATTGTGGCCCTTCCTATTTCTGCAATCTGTGAAAATAGCCTTTATGAAAGCACAGAACTTCCTAAAAGTGAAATAGTGAGGGCCATGCAAAGGGGGGCCAAACACGATTTAGAATATTACAGTACCTTTGAGCCGAACAAATCTCTTAGTATTCCCCAGAAACAGACTACAGAAACAAAAGAAAAGAGTGTGACCGCTTTGTTGCCAAAACAAGTATCAACAATAATCCAAAAATCTAAGAACACTGGTGCTACTGAAACGGATAAGGTAAAACCACTCAAAGACACTGGTGCTACTGAAACGGATAAGGTAAAACCACTCAAAGACACTGGTGCTACTGAA
>JACXGK010001299.1:41802-73306 GCA_016801125.1 Novumbra hubbsi | reverse complement strand
GTCTCTAGGTTCAGCAGGGACCTGTCCACAGCCCCAGCCAGCTACCAGTCTCTAGGTTCAGCAGGGACCTGTCAACAGCCCCAGCCAACTACCAGACTCTCAGTTCAGCAGGGATCTGTCCTGAGCCACAGCCAACTACCAGACTCTAGGTTCAGCAGAAATCCCCTTAATTAGTTAAGGACCAAACAAATTTAGAGGTTGTAAGACCAAATTAATATATAGGTGGAACGAAGCAGAACCAGAAAAAAACTAATATTAGAGAGGGGACAGAGAGAAAAAAGGGTGCACAGAGTCCATACGAATGATTGAAAAGAGACAGAGAGGGGGGGGGGTGTATAGAGATAAATATGGAGAGATAGAAAGAACGGGGAAACAGTGAGGGGGCAGCAAGTGAGAAAGAGAAATAAATTGGAGAGAAAGGCCATACAGAAAAAATAGATAAAAAGAGAGAGAGAAGGGAAGAAAGGAGATCCCATTCAGCCATGTTTCCCCCCCGCAGCCTCCCTCACATTCTCTCCATCCCACTTATAGTAGGACATTGTGCAGGCAGGAGCCTCCCGCTGCGCTTCCATTGGACGTCACCGCTCCTGATCCAAACAGTGACACTCAGTCCACTGGTTCGTCTCCGGCTCTTCAAAACCATCGCCATCTCAGCGGACAAGAGCTCAGTGTGAAGTGGCGAGGCAGTGGGCCCTCTCCGGCACCAGACTCCACGCAGGCTTCCAGGCGTGTTTCCGAGTGGAGTGGGGTCAACTGGCACGGCATTGAGCACACCAGAGGTCAGATCCCCTGCATCCCAAGGCTGTGTGGATCTCCAACCTGCCCATTGCAACTCAAACAGACTGGGCAAAACACAAACAAACTCAACGCAGACAAAGCAAGAGGTCCCTCGATGGCCTTTTCGCCATAACCCATTTAGAAATGATTTCACACAGCAGCCGGCCCTACATGTTACCTATTGTCTATAAGGAGCCATAGCAGAAGTACAAAACGGATTTGTGGACCAGCCTACTGATGGAGGGATGTTCCTGCACAGTAAGAAAATGCTAACCGAGTGTACTGTATTCAAGGTAGAACCAGGCTAATAGTTTTTAGCTTTATGTATATTGTTAGTATCAAAGTCAATTCGACTTAAAAAGATTTTAGGGTTGATGTAATGTAATTAACCTATGTATCCAAATGTCACTTAATTAGAATCCCCACAATGAATATTTCCAATTGCTGCCGAATTATTCCCGCAACCTTTCTGTCACACTTCTCATGCTCCAGGCTAGCCCGCCTCCGCCTCCTCCTCATCGTCATCATCGTCACCTGTGACCACGCAGACAAACAGCACACGCATCCCCAACGCAGCGAGACACGCACCCATGTCCCCTCGGATCGGGCCCTGACCCAAAAACTGGCGTGCGCGAGGCCCTGGAACGCCGACGGCGCTCACCGAATGCCTCTAAAGGCGGGCGCATCGGCGCTGCCGCAAAGACTCTGCCCGCCGAGGGCCCCCGGGGCTCGAGTGCCCCGCCGCGAGCGGCGTAGCGGAGACCCAAGGCTGCGGCATCCGAGGGGGTTTCCTCCGATGCTCACGGAATACAGTGGAAAGTCAGTAAGATTAGAGTCACATGATTGACATTTGCGCCGCGCAACTCACTAACATTTATCTGAGACAGAGGAGGCGTCAGTTGGAATCGGAAAGTGACAGGCCATATTGGAAAAGCATTTCACTGCATGACCTTTCCCGGCCGGAGGGGCGGGACCACGAAGGGCAGATCGGAGATAATGGTGTAAGTCAATTTTCTGTAGATATGGGGAACGTGTGGGAGACAACACAGCGGCTTTATCGTATTCTTGAAATGTCACCACTAAAGACCGCCAGGATGCCTTTGGTCGAGGCGCCCTTGCAGGCGCCGGCTGGTTTCAGGGGGGAATATGGGCGGTTATTCCGCGTGGATCTGCCAGCGTGCCGATCCGCCAGGTTCCTTACATCTGGGAAGGATTAGGCTGTCCTTAGCTAATCAACAGCCCAGAAGTCGCTACGACACGGAGGACAAAACGCACAGCTGAAAGCCAAAGCCTCTGAGGAAAGCCCTGGTAGATCACCGATCTGTTCATGGTTCATTCCACTCATTGCCCCTCTTGTGTTATGCCAACGTTAGAAGTAGCACAACGACACGTACAGACCACAGCCCAGGCTACTGGTAGCCTGGGAACTATCAACACATTGAGCATTCGCGGCAATGAGCAAGCCCTCTCAGGCGCCCGCGTAGTGTGTGTGTGCATGCTGAACAGCCCCGCATCGCCATCTTGGCTAAGTAGCCCGCTGTATCACAGTGTTTACATCAGCCGTAACAGCGTAAGCTTCTTTTCAGGCGGGGCATTAAAGCTATCAGGCTTATTCTGTGGGTTTAAAACCATGCATCTCCCAAGTTCTATTTAGCCTAATCTCAAAATCCAATCTGGTTGCGATACCAATCTGACGGAGACAGACGTTGCAGCGAATCTGTGGGAATGAGATCATTTGTTTCAGCCTCGCTGGCAATAAAACTCCCCCACTCCTTTGGGCCACGAGGGACTCGTTCTCAGTCTTTGTTTGAGGACTACTAATGCAAAATGCATCAACATAGCTCCGTATCTGTTTTTTTACATTTCTTGCATGCATGCTTATTGGAGAGTACATTAACAGTTACATTTAAACGTACAATATTTCAAATATGCTCTTCACGTGGAAGCTACGTGAAACGGCAGCAACTACAGTTTGCATTAAAACCAACTCTCCCCGGTCCAGTGAGGATCAGTATGTCTGATAACAGACAATCGGGGGATATTTTGTTTCTCACGTCAATAGCTATCAGGTCAAGAATTCCAGGAATACGGAAAATCGTAAAAATGCTATTTATATTAATAAAAATATATATGTGTTTTGGAATACTTTTAAGATATTCAGATAAAAGCCACGCCAATAAGAGCTTGTTTACCAAAGTACACAGAAAGTGAGTGAACTCGGTAGAATAAAGAAAGAGGGGGTTTTGCTCGTCCCAGTCCGTCATCGTTAGTTCGTGTGCGGGAGCAGGAAATGACCATGAGTCTCAGTGACACCGACGGAAAAAACAGTGGGTGCGGAGCTTTTTCCATTTTGATGAAAGAAACTCGTCTAGTATCTGTTAACCAATAGAAATTCAGCATTTTAAGAAGCTCTTTTGCACGGCCACAAACTCATTTCTGGGAATGCATATTGTGACTACAGATACAGGCATGTACAAGGACATATTGCGACTACAGATACAGGCATGTACAAGGACATATTGCTCCATTCATTTGGTTTGACGTTGTTTTTCCTTTACCTGTTTACAGTACATGTTCTGCTGGCTACTCCAAGACATACACTGCTGTCATACGCTGTCAGAGGCTGTGCCATCAGGCCAAATAAATTGCATAGCACAATTTACATACTATAGGTTGTGTGTTCGTTTTTGTGTGTGTGTTTCGGTGTCTGTGTGTGTATGTGAAAATGCACGCCTGTTTTAAATGGCTACGGGAGTTACCGTAAAAGCAACAGTCAATCCCCACAGCGAACACATCTGAAAGCAGAGGTGTGGAGAACTCTGAGGGAACTTGCTTATATCGCTTTTACTAGCACTCCTTTCTCTCGTCATCCCTCAGCTTCCCTCTCTCTCTCCGGCCCTGTGCCTGCTCCTTCATACAGCATATATTACTGTTCTGGTGCAGCTATTTATAGCCACTCACAGTCTGGCTTACCCTCGCTAGACCCTCGCCCGAGAATCCGTCCGGAGGAGAGGAGTGAAAAGTTTAAGACGGTAACAAGGCATAGATGGAGAGCGGCCATACTGCGCTTTCTCCTTCAACAATAGCAGACGTCTCCGCTCGAAGAAAATAAGGAGATTAATTTACCCGGGGACAATAGGAAATGCCCTGGTAACCATCTGCATTGAACAAGGCTGACACCATCTAAGGGAGAGAGACTTGAGGAAGCATATAAACTGAGGCAGAGAGAAACCGTAAACGAGAGGGCGGGAGAAGACAGTCAGAGGGGGGGGGGGGTCTCTTTGGATAACATCAGAAACACTCACATCTTGTATTTTTCTGTTGAGTTAGCAACTTCCTTTCTGTATGACATCACTTAGCACAACACATGAATTTCCTTCCAGTGAAGACGGAAGAAGGGGTGTGTTCTGGATTAGAGCCATCCGGGATACCTGGGACATCCGTAACATACACCCAAAAAAACTAACCCATACCTTACCTGAAACGTAGCCTCATCGGTTACTCGCCATTAGTAATTCACCGTAAGTAATTCACTGTTAGTAATTCGCCATTAGTAATTCACCATTAGTAATTCAGTAGTGGCTCTATAGAACAGCCCTGTACGTCTACAGTGTGTTCATAAGGAAATCTGAAATGCCGGTGCAGAAATGGAAGGCCTTTTCATTTGTCGTCTCTAACCACAACGAGCTAAATGCACTCCTTAGTGTGTTTGTTTAAATGACCCCCGGGTGCAATGCAAAGGCATTTACAGTGTTGCACTGCCAATTCATTCAGGGGTGTCCACGGGAATGGGGTAAAATGGGGTGACCTTTCAATGCCATCCACTGGGGAGCATGTAAATAATGACCTCCCTATTCCATAAACTTGTAAATGTGCGTTTTCACTCCACAGCCTCTTGTGTTCAAATTCAATCAAGAAGTGGTGTCATTAGAACTGCTAGACATTCATATCCCTTAGGACAGAGTAAGCAATGCTCTGATGTTACAGAATATATAGTAATGGTGCGTTGCTAAAATGGAACAACCACACATCGCAGATATATTATTATTACATTTGTCAATATATTAAAATGTCATTTTATTTTCTAGATTGACTTTACATGTTGAGGTCACACTGTTCATGTTTTGATTTAATGTAGCTCTGTGTTTGAGCGGTTCTAGTCAATTATTGTTTTGCATGAGGTCCCGTTCTATATCTTTTGTGGAACCCAGGAAGAGTAAATGCTGCATGGTTAACAGCTAATTGGGATCCTACTTAACAAACAAATAAATCTGGATTAAAGTTACCAAAGAAGCTGAATTTTAATGTCCATTGGTTTTTATAAATCTAATTTATGTTTATCTCTCTGGGGATCTAAGAGTGTTCCTCTCTGGGATTCCGCCTTACTGCTCATTGTAGCCTACATTGCTTTCTTTATGCATGTTTAGGCCGGGTATCTGCAATGTAAATTGTAAGCATTGCAAAAAACGCATTAAAATATGGGATTTTTACACTTCCTAAAACCATTAACGAAATGAGCACAGTAATCCTGTGTTCATATTAAAGGAATATTTTGGATTTGTTAGACCTCTTTTTCCGCTATGTTTCAGTGTTGAAGGATTCTCAAGACAGTGGTTGAAGTCCAATAACTAACAAGATTATTTGTCTGTCTAGTTGCGCGTATGAGCCATGAACCTCAGTGGCCAAACTCGCCCCAAAATGTAATGCTTCAATACGTTGCAACAATGAACCACACAACCAACAAGTCCTGTCCCACTTTGCTCTTTTCTCACGACTCATTTCAAAACCCACCTGTCTCACCTAGCGATACCTCAAAATGTCCACCAGCCTGGTTCTTTAGGCTGGCACATCGTCTCCACTTTCTAACCCTACACATTTTTTTCATCCATATTTCATTATAGGAAAAAAAAACTTTAATGGACATGTTAGAGTCCCAATTATCTTCCTAACATTCTTACTTCCATACATTCAGCAACATGTCCTGATTACACATTTCCAGTTCTCTTTGCTGATGGTGGAATGTCATTTTTCCTCCCAGTCGAGCTGCGGGGTGTGTGCTCCCACACAAGAACAAGCTGCGCTCAGCATTTTGTCACTCCGGATCATCTCCACACAGAATCCAGCAATCATTTTAATTGGATCAATCCCAGATTCTTACATGTCATGCCTTTCATTTCCAGGCCTTCAAAAGTCCCAATTTATCAGCGGAAAACTTACAGGGTTGTACTTTTGAGTCGGTGTGCAATTAAAAAGCACACAATTAATAATAATTCTCAACTTTCCTTCTGACTTAACTCGTCTGTCAGATAAAACGGCCACATTAAAAATGGAAAGATGGCGAGGTGACTGGCTGTATTGATTTGAAGGTTAAGGTGCTAGGTCTATGGCAACTGCTTCAGTTGTTCTGCCTCAGTCATGTTCTGTGACAGCAAATCCATGAAACATGTTGATGCCAAGATGTGCTTCACCGTCATGTATTTAAAGATAACGTCGATGATGGAAAATCTTCATCGGGTCGTGTTATTCATTAAAGTTGAAATCATGGGAAGGAATAATCCTGGGTTCTGAATAACAGGCCCACCAAAGGTCTCGGATATGATTCATCAGGTTCTACCTGATGAATTTACACGGCCAGTACATTTTCAGTACATTCCTATAATTTTCTAGAAATCTCAGTTGAGCCTCAGATTTTCCTCTAATAATCTGATTCCACAAAAATGTATTACAATGTTGCTACTCTCCTTAAGTTGCATCTGTATTTACTGGCCTTAACAGGGGCCGTTCAACCAAAACAGGCGTAAGCACGGGATGGTGCAACCGGAGTGTACGGCAAACACACCAGGCCACTCACAACCCATTTCACATGCGCAATTCGATGCTTTAAATTCACCACAGGTTAATGCAGTGTTTCCCTATCCTGAATCATGTGTGTGAGTGCTTATACAAAAACAAACGTGTACCCTAGGACCAGGATTGGGAATGGATAACTGGTAAGTACACATTAGTGGACACTCCTATCCAGAGGGACTTGAATTAGTGCATATATTTTCTACTGTCTACCCCCACCCCCAATGGAAATCAAACCCACAACTCTTTGCTTGCTCTTACCGAAATTAGTCACAGTGGAGCCCATCTGAGCATTACCAGTAGTTAGCCCACAGGGATCCCATCACCTCACTTCAGGGAATAGTAGTAATCCCTGAAAGTCCCAGAATAAAAGAAAATGTCAGCCATTTTGAGTCAGTGACAAATCCACACCCGTCTAATTGGAACGAGTGGCTCAGTGGTCGGCCGTCTCCCTCATCAGAAGGTCTACCTTTCATCCCAGGGTTAGACGGTTAATGTCCATGCTAGTATTCTAGTTCTTAACGCGTTACACCACCAAGTTTTCTACAGGCAAAGAGACAGGAGTGGTTTTACATCCAAACCACCCAACACTAGAACACAACACACATCCTCCCTACTGAGCATGATTCTTTTGTAATGGCAGGAGTAATACGATATGAATAACCCACCGTAGGTGAGAGTGGTGACACGGATAGACCAGGTGGAAGCCAGTAAACTACCAGCAGCACACAAAGCAGATTCTCCAGTGTTAAACTTACCCTGTCCTCATGAATATGCACACCGAAACCAGTGGTCAATTCTGCCATAACATCATAAACAGATTTTTACCGATTCCGCATGTCAAGTTGTCAAGTTTTATCTAACCGAATATCGATGGCATCATTTTAACCATTTTAACTTTTCTGAATGCATTGTCTTTTTGCCAAAGGAAACGAAACTTTGCACCCCTGTTGAACTTTAACGTTCTAGAATCCCATGCCTTCCCTGACGCTGCCTGCCATCCCCCCACACACGTGTTCAAAAGCATTGATTTCATCTTCCGGAATCAAAGCAGCGCGAGGTTCCGGATCGATCAAACACCCAGCATCTTCCCCCTCTTGTCCAAAGAAGTTTATTTTTGAAAAATGAAAAGGCCCCCTTTATACTCGACAGGCTGGGAAACATGACAAGAAGCATCTGCAGAACACATGCCTGCCTGCACGACAGTCAGAGAGAGAGAGAGAGAGAGAGAGAGGGGAGAGACGGGGAGAGAATGAGAGCGAAAGAAAGAAAGAGAGAGGCGGAAGAAACAGAGAGACACACATAAAGCGGGTTGATGCGGGAGAACGCCCACACACCCAGAACAGACATGCAGATATAGACAACCTGCAGAGATGAAAAGGAGTGCAGAAAGATGAACAATGGAGATAAAGAGAGTGAAAGATGGACGGAACAGGGTGGAGAAGAAAGAAAGCAATGTAAAACACAGATGTGGATTTTAGAGAAAAAAGAAAGAGAGCCACTTGTGGTCTAGTGTCTGAGTTGTAATAAATGACGCCTGCCTGGTCAGGGTTGGTGGTTCACTTCCCGCAGGGGCCCGGGATTTAATAAGCATCCAGTTCTTACTGTACGTTGCTTTGGATAAGAGCATCTGCTTAATCACCCAAATGTAATGCGTTAAAATCTGAGGAGTTAAGGGGGAGTAAAGCTTCTCAATCGTCGGAAAACTGTGAAATGACAAGGAACTTGCATCTTATGTAATGTAACTCTGGATGCTTTGAGTTTAGCTGCCCTTCCCCCAACCCCCTTTTCCCCAGAGGTCTCCAGAATCCAGCCAGGAGGTGTGTGAGGACAGACACCCCCTAGCAGAGGCACACAGGCTGGGGCACGGCTGGACCAGGGCCCCCTCTTCCCTCCAGGCCGTCCAAAATCACCATATGAAAGACAGATTGGGCTGGGCAACGCCAGACACACCTCCCAGTGCCAATGACGCAAACCCAGCGCCAGATGACCACAGAGATAGAAGGGCAACTGAGCTTGTCCATGGAAACAGGGTTCTAGATCACCATGTGTCCAAGGTCATCACAGTAAGAGAACATTGTTTATCCAGGATAACATGGTTCTAGAGCACTGTGTGTGGATTGTAACAGTTCTAGAAAATTGTGTCCGTGGTAACATCAGGACAGCTACTGCCAACGGTTCCAGGATGTCCGTGAGTCAGAAGCTGAATTAATGCTTCCCTAAATGTTTATATAATGTATAGAAGTGTGTAGTGCAAGTTCTTCTACATACTGACACAGCCAATAGATTAACTAACACAGCAGAATTCACTCTTTGGGTGGCTTAATTCAGTTTTGTACCAGAGGTAACAGGGGCTTTGCTTCCCCCAGACACACTCCAGATCTAGTCCAAGCACGTCATGTTGTGTGAGTACAGTATTCCAACATGGCCAGAAGTCAGAGGCGATAGATGGCTAACGGGATACAGCAGACATCCTCTCTGTCCAGCCAAAGTGCTGAGCCCGCTGTGCTACTAGCCGAGCCAATGGCTGCCTGCTCAGTCGTCTGTGCTACTATCTGAGCCAATGGCTGCCTGCTCAGTCGTCTGTGCAACTAGATGAGCCAATGGCTGCCTGTTCGGTCATCTGTGCTGTTATGCTGCCAGCTGAGACCCAACCAAACAGCCCCTCTGCAGCCATCACACATCAACATGGGCGCTTGGATACACAAAAAAACTGGCACACATTTTAAAGCGCTACACACACCTTAATATTAAAACAGAACTACAGATATAGTTCTCCAAACACAATACTACCGATACAGCACTATAAACATAGTATTATACCATCAGTACTATAAACACTGCACCATAGATACTATAAACAGTACTACTGGAAAACATAAGGCATTATATTTCCATGGAACAATCTAACTCCACTTAGATTAGCTTAAAGACTGCCATTAGTTAAATCCACTCAGATCACCTCGCACACTAATTGAAATGAGCACCTTGAATGCCTTGTGGGGAACAGAGAGGTACCTGGTTTATTGGCCTTGCACAAGTATCACAATGTCTCCGTTTCCAGACACCTCTCGGTCCTCTGGCGTAGCGGCTTCGCTGACAACCTTTCAGTACCGACAGTTAACTGTTTTTAGCGTGGTCATTACCAGTATAGCGCTCAAGAACATCTAACACGCACTGAAGCAGACTATAAGAGGACCGGTCAGCCTGGGTATCCTTTGATGGTAAGTGTCACATCCGCAAAAGATCCTGAGGCCTTCACACACACTCAGATTACGTGCTCCGCGTGTATTTGTCCTCTACCCGGGGAGGTGAGTTACAGCTCGTATCCCCAAATGTATCTGCAGTTGAATTCCACCTTTTACTCTTCATGCGCTCCGATCAGATTTGATCAACTCGATAATGATGCCCGTGTCATATTTACAAACATCTGAGCTTCAACTGCATAATAAGCCTCTGGTCATTTCAATGAACATGCCTAAAATAAACATGTCCTGAGGCGACAGACAAGCCGCTCGGAGTAAAGTTCTTTAACGCAGGTAACGATATGACAAATAGATGTAGGCAGGCTAAGCACCAGGCTGGAGTTCTCTGTTATCAATATGTCTGATGGGGAGTGAGAGAATACCGAGCAAAATAAAACCAGGAAACAAAGTGCATGAAATAAGGTTTGCTCGCGTTTGAGCCTGCCTCAGGTGGGTGAAGACATTTCATACGCTGCGAGTACAACCGGAATGCCCATTCAGGGTACCTAGTGATCCCGAACAAACAAGCCCACTGTCTGACTGTGATAACAGGCTACAGAGAGGCCACCCAGCAGGAGAGCTGGTGTCAGCCAATTATCGAGTTTACAACAATCCTGCCTTCTTTGTAAATTAGCCGACAAAACCACAAGGCCGTCATTTAACAGCCCATAAAAACCAAGGTAGTCTTTAAGTCTTTCAATATTGTGTAGAATATAAATGCACAAGCTGAAAGTGTGCATAGGTTTCTGGACCATTAGTGTTTTCCCCCTAAATATTAGGGAAAAGACAGATCTACAGCCTACTACTAACGGTAAACAACACTGGTCGCATTACGAAGCCTAGTGTAACCCCATTTATAATGTCCAGCCCGGAGGGGCATAGCTCAACAATCAACTCATCAAAATGTTGCCGGTAACCAGTGCTGCAAGACCGCCTGTGTCCTAATGGCGGTAAGATAATGCATACTTAATACTTGTGGCACAGTCAGCACATCCCAGGTAAAGCTGTAGCATAGTCAACATATTCAAGGTAAAGCTGCATTAGTCCTTGGGCAGTATGTATCCTCTAAGAATAGGAAAGCTGATCGGGGGCCAGGTCCTTTCTGCCCACTTAATCACTGGTATGGTATGTTATAGCAGATGAAAACTGATCCTGGACCAGCACTTCTACCCTGAGTAGGATTGATGCATATGGCCCCAGATACTGGGAGTTCCAGGGAGCATCTGTAGCCACGAGGAAACGTAACAGGATGCCTGCCAGTTTGAATTCCCCACAGCCGAAAGCTGAGGAACGCTGGCGTCAATATCCAATGCAGCCTCCTGCCAAAGTGCCCTTGAGCAATGCATTTAGCTAGGCTGGATGGAGCATCTGAAGGGTTGTTGGCACCGATGTCTGAGATGCCACTGACTAACAGGGGGCATATTAAAACTTAACCCTGTTTCCGGGGCTGTGACCCTGTGCTGTTAAGCAAGCATGTCGTGACTAGTGGGGTGGGCTACTCTGACAGCTGAACCCCTTTCTAGATATAATGTACAAATACACACACTCCATTTTACTACAAGGGCCTAACACTGTTGGGCTGTTGTGTTGGCATCCTTACCGATTTGAGAGGTATGGAGAGATGGAAAGCGAGAGAGAGGGAGGGGAGTGAAGGAAAGATAGTGTAAGAGAGTGACAAGAGAGCTAGAGAGTGAGACATATAGATATTGAGAAAAAAAATAGGGCGAGAGGAAAGGGAGAGACAGAGGTAAAGTGCATGGACCTCAAGAGAGGCTGTCATAGGCAGACCTAGCTGTTGAGAGAACACAGACCTAAACAAGAGGTGGAAACTGAGCTGCACCTAATCTCCCGCCAAATCTATGAATCCATTAGAGAAGCATGGAGTAACTTTGGGCCTCGGTAATCCAGCAGTGACATTTTACAATGACTATGGGGTTATAATTGCAGACTGTCCGTATTCATTCGAAAGTATTTTCCACAATGTTGGAAGACCCGTTTAGATATTTAGCACATTTGGTCATTTTTAATCAAATCAAACACAGCTAAACTCCTGGATCTGTTGATATCCCGCAATGTGCAACCATAGCAACAACATATGTGGCAAGTTGCCAGGAGAAAAGTGCAACCGGTGGAAGACCAACACATGACCAATATCTATCTCATCAGTATCTCATGTTGCTATGTCATTCATTCTTGTAACCATTTGCAATACTACATACAGTTTATGATATTGTGTGTCACGTTTACTTGTATTGTTTATTTCTATTTTAAACTTGCTTTGAAATGTTTTTCACAAGCCAATAAGGTTTTAAAATGTAGTCGTGAGACAGGGAGGGTCAGAGGGGAGTAAAGAGAGGGAGAGAGTGAGAGAAAGAAACAAAAGCAGGGGTGAAAAAGTCATAAAAGATAGGAAGAAAGATGTAGTTTTCAGATCACTCAGGTCCTGTGTGCTCTGGATCAGATCAGGCTTTCTTCAAGGACGTCAGTGTATTTGGCTCCATTCATCCTTCCCTCAACACGTCCAGTCACCCAGTATCTGCCACAGAGAAGCATCTCCATAGCATGGTGGTCATCTTTTTCCTCACAGTCCTTCAGGCAGGATGTGATATGTCTTTTATGCAGGAGCGGCTTCCATCTAGCTATTGAACCATAACTGGGTTGATGAATGGAGTGCTGCAGAGATGATGGTCTTTATGGCAGGTTTTCCCATCGCTGCAGAGAAACTCTTAAGCGCTGTTAAAGTGGCCTTTGGGTTCCTGAATCCCTTCCTGACCCAGTCACTTAGTTTGGTGGGACAGCCAAATCTAGGATGAGTCCGAGTTGTTCAAAACGTCTTCCATTTCACAACATTACAACCTATGCCTCAACACAATTCTATAGAGGTTTTTACTCTGACATGCACTGTGAAATGTGGACTGTCATTTTAGATTAATTGGCATCAATTTTAAAATGGTTCTGGCTTTGTCATTATAGGGTACTGTTTATAGACTGATGGCAGAAAAGGCTAATCAATAATATATTTGGTCGATAAGTGAACAGAAGGTGGAGATAGCTCTGTAGATCACAAAAACCTCTTGGAAGCTCTGTAGATAGCTCTGTCACTGATGACGGCCCTGGCATTACTTAGCTGATCGGTGAATGAAGTGTAACTATAATTATCCTCCTAGCTCAGAACAGAGGGACAAGGGGGAGAGATGGAGAAAGACGGTGAGGGAGAAGCAGTGAGAGAGGGAAATGGTAAGTGAGATGAATAGAGATGGTTAGTGAGTGAGTAAGTGAGGGAGTGAGTGAGTGAAAGGGAGGGATGGTGACTGAGGGGAAGGGTGTGGGGGGGGGGGAGCAGGAGGAGGGGAATCTGCAGGCTTACGGGGCATCCCAGGGGCCATGACGACCAGATGCACCACGCTCCACAATACGGCTAAAAATACAACGTTAACAGAAGAGATTAATTAAAATGAACATGGTTCACAGAGTCACTCTCACTTCCTTCGTGTCTCTCCTTCTATCTGTCACTTGGTCTTGTTTTCCGTCGTTCTCCCTCTCTCTCTCTCTCTCTCTCTTTCTCCCCGTCTCCCTCTCTCCCTCTCCGGTCATTTCTTTCACCCCTGTTTTCTCTGCCTTCGTCAGCATTGCAAATACATCGAGCCGAACCCCGTACATGTTAATAAGGCTTGGCCAACTTTTCCAATGTCTCGTGTCGATCTTAATTCCCGACATTCAGAGGCATCGTTAACCTATTGCCGGTGCACCGTAACTGTGGGGCTGACATGGCTGCCGTAGACAGTTAGGGTGTCACGTGAACGCATCATAGACCCGACACTTTATTCGCCCAGCTGTCCGAAATTCATGACCCTATCTAAAGGCCCAGAGTGCTGGAGGACTAGACAGAGATAATAGACCTGAAGCCAACCACCAGCCAGGAGGCAGAGGCTTTTTATCTAATCTACATCCATCATAGTGCCTCAGCTCAGCATCTCCTGTGAGGGGAAACCAACGGTGGGACTCCTAATGTTGCCTTACTTGCTGGAGTCAACAAAAACAGTATATCTCAAGGGCCTTGTAGAACCATGCTTGTTTAGCAAAAATATGTGTGTTGGTGTCTGTGTGTGTGGAGGAGGTTGTGTGTGTGTGTGTGTGTGTGAGAGTGAAGGAGGGTCTTGGTGTGTGCGGTGGACAGTCTGTGTGTGTTTGTTTGTGCAGAGGAGGGTCTGTGTGTGTGTGTGTGGGCATGTGCGTGTGTTGACAATAGAAAAACAAAAGTATACTTTTATAGTTCTGATTATCACCTTGAAATCCCCTGTTGTTTGCAGGGGAGACGGTTATTTATAACACTGAACTATATAACGCCAGAGTCCCATGGCCATGTGGAGACAAACCCTCCATGTTGATTTCATCTTCACTCCTCTCATGGAAGCCCTGACCACAGGTATACAACATGAAGGAAATACCCCAGTTAGAGGAACATCCGGCACTCGCTGTCACAAACAAACACTGAGACACACACACACAATAAAAGAGACACCCCCATGCAACGTATTACCTCGGTCAGGAGGACATATTACCCCAAAGAGAGAAAGAGGGGGAGGGAGAGAGGGGGGGAGGAAAGAGAGAGAGGGGGAACAGAAAAAGGAAGAAACAGAAGAATATGGGGATATTATCCATACAGAGTCCCTCAGGATCCCAAGCCCCCACACACACCAATTCCCCACCCCCTCTGTTACGGCCCCAGTCCCTGGACATTCACTGGTTAAATGAACACCCGTTCCGCTTCCTTTCATGTTTTTTTTCTTGGAGAAACAAAGTGGGTCCGATTGGATTGGCAAAAACCCTTCCACCTAAAGACATTCACTGTTAGTGGCGATTTTCATTTTGATCAACATTTGCTGAAAACTAACACTCAATGCGGTGCGAGTTCTTTCTTTTTTGATGGAGGGGGGTGTGGTGGGGTTTGACACTGGTTTGACTTGGATTGGAGCGGGGGGTGACCCCTGCTGGGGAGAGGGGATATGTGCGACCACGACGGGAGAGAGCTTCTGCTGGACCACCGGGTCTGTATAATGGACTGTCTATTCGATCTAAATGTTAAAGTGAGGTCTGTGTCCATTATGTCAACTTTTATTAGCTCACGTTTTGGTAAGGGGTGACTTGGGGACAATTAGAACCTAATCTTTGTGTTTCCTGTCCTCGTGGCACATTAGTCTCCAGGCACGGCTTGTTGGAATGAGCCGGAGCACGGAGAGGAGAAGCTGACCTCTGACCCTTGTTTTACAGAGCATGAGCCGCATACTGAGAAGTACTGCTGCATGGGAAGATCTCCACACTATTACACAGTGATTTAACACACACAAAAACATAAGCACCCTCAAACACACAGACGGGACCAAATTCCCCCAAGGCCTTCATGCCCTCCTCGGGGGCCGGTCCAAATGGAATGCTGGGAGTTGTCAGGGATCCTTGGTGATGACTGCATTTTCCCCCAGGCCGTTCCTTTAGCTTGTGTGGATCAGTTGCTCTGTGCTACAGAGCTTCCTCTAGCGAATACTGATCTGCCACGCCATCGTACCAGATCCTAAGCGCTTCGCGACTCAGACGGCAGTTCCCTGGAACCAGGCAAGGTATCAGCACCCTGGACAGCGGTTTAGCTTTCGATTTATTTAACCAGCAATGCCGCTTGAGAACCACTTTGTATTTACAATGTAAACAGGAATTTAGACAAGGTCCCATGAAAAGGGACTGACACTTTGGACAGATGTTCCATTTAAATAAAAAATGTCTTTGAAGAGGATCTTACATTTTGGACAGCAGTTACATTAGGGGCTCTCAGTGGTAAATGTTTTCATCTCAGCGCTAAAACATTTTATTCTAAGCACCAACATTTCCATAACTTGATGTATTTAAGTCACTGGCCTCCTTCTGATACCTTCTGTCATGAAAAGCCTTGAAAACACCTTGTAATAAGTAGGGTGAGCTAGCGTTCACTCTTTCTTCAATTAGCTGTTACATCAACAGAGGACTGGCCACCTTTCAGAGTCTGGTTTCTCTACAGGTATCTCCCTAGGTACTGATCAACTATGGAGTTCTTCATAGCCACAGTGCATTTGTTTGTTTTGTGGTTGGTTGTTCTTTAGAGGTTGTTGTCTGAATAAGCACTGTTAGAACCCAGATGGATAAAGGGCATTATAAAATAAATGTGATTGATGAAACTACCCCTAGCATTGGTTGTGTTTGCAATTCGCATCTGGTTATTTTCCAAATGGAAACATTTTGCAGAGAGCGGTTGCATATGCTAGTTTGCGCAAGACAAGCGAAACACAGAAGAACAATTTCACTGTTTTGGGAAAAGAGTTCTCTATGTTCACTTTGTCTACCAACAAACCATAGTAAAAGATTAGCAAGCATGGCAGACTGTCTATGACTAGAGAAATTGATTATTACTCGGATTTCAGACAGAGAGTATCAGGTTCACGACTGCACTGTGGGTCAAAATGAGACAAGTACATTGCTGCTGTAGTACACCAAAACCTGTGATTCTGCTCCAGCCGTTGTTGTCCTCATTGGTACTCTGGTAACAGAGTACTGTAGCTAGAGCCCCACAAGCCGAGTGAACAGCAGATACTCCGTGACGTTCAGCGCCACGGACGGCGGATACCGGCCGTACCTAGTAGATGCTTTGTCTGGGCTCCAGAGCACCTTCCATGTCGGTGAAGGTTCTTTTTGAAAACTGACAAAGCCTAGAAGCGTTGAAGGAAACCACCGAAGTTTTTACGGAATTATTATGAGAGAGTTCAGCAGGGAGGTGAAGAGAGTTGCAGCACTCAGACAATGTCAAATCCTTAAAGCTCAAAGCTTTAGCAGTTCTTTGGCAGGATCCTGCTTTCCCAGGGTTTGTTTTTGTTTCCAGAACAGCCCAGTCTCGGATTTGTAAGCTCAGCGCTGGCAGATCCCAACCCTCTAACCTGAGGATTTAGTCAGTGCCCACCCAGGCACACACAGACACACAGAACAAACTAATAACCACAAACTGGACTTTTACAGGTTGGCAGTCTCTTTGTCTTTCTCTCCGTCTCTCTTGATGTATCTCAGTTTTTCCCTCTGGCTGTCTCTGTATTTGCCTCTGCATGGCTCTGTTTATCTGTCTGTCTCTGTTTCTTTCGTCTTTATTTGTTTCTGTCCGTAGCAACATCCGTCTTTGTGTCTGCCCTGTCTATCGGTTTGTTACATTTCTGCCTGCGTGTTTTTTCGCCTGACCATCTGTCTGCATCAAGACTGAGAGGAGATCTGACAGAGCTTCACCTTGTCGGGCGCAGTATTAAGTCTCTCTTTCATCCTGTCCTCCTTGCTCAGGGGGCTGATGCCCGGATTAAGGCACTACTCCCCCCCCCCCCCAAATCAGCCCACCTCAAGCACGGGTTACCACATTTCATCATGAATCATGTTCTTGAGTTATATCTGCCCCAAGGACAGAACATATGTGATTGTTCGACTTGATGAGAGCGGAGCTTATGTCACAACTCTGAGGTCCCTTTACTGACGTTTCTATTTTAAACAGCTAAGACCAGGGTTAGTTACTGATCTGGTAAAGGTGACATTAAGGGTGAATTTAGGGGTTAGGGATTAGTGTTAAGATCGCAGCAAATCAATTTATAGGGGAGGGACAGGCACGCAACCTAGTAAAATGTCCTCATAGAGCATTCAGACTTCCTCAAAAACAAGCTCCCTCTACAACATTGAGGAAGATTGAGGCAGATCTGCCTCTATATTCATGACAAAAAAGGCTAACCTGCTTCATGCCCTGGAGGCTAAAGTAGTGACTCACAAATACAAGCTGGCTTTCATGCAATTTCGCGGACCCTTACAAACTCTTACAAAGGTAAACAAACACACATGCAGTCATGTGAATTACAGTACAAGCCCTGGAAAGTAATTTTACTTTTTTCTGACCATATGGATATATAATATTGACTTTCAACACTACACTATTTACAGGTAAAGGTAACGTAATTTCGCAATTGCACTAAAGTACTCATTGAAAATCTAGCGTAATACAATTTCATGGAGCGGATAAGTTTGTACAGCTTTTATAGCTGGTGTGGCCCACTTTGGCTGAAATTAGTTAATGTAGCCAATTCTTGTAAATGTCTACCTACCTTTTGAATCAACTGGGAGGAGTTTCTGCTCACTCTTTGCAGTACTGCTTCAACTGTGTGATTTACAAGGGCTTTCTTGCATGCCCAGTTCAAATACCCCCTTCAGCATTTCAGGATTGAGATCTGGGCCTTCACATTCCACAAACATCCATAAGATCCATGCATCAGCTTATTGACTGGCATCTCATTCATTAAGATATATCGGGTACAATATGGTTAGTCATGGTCAACTCAATGATGGCTAGCTGGCAAGTCCTTGAAGTAGCAAAGCAGCCCCAAACCCTTACTAGGTTTAACATTTTTACAGATGGATGGACCCTCCCAATTTACTATTTTCTAATCATCTGCCCACATGATTTTAAGGTTAGCCATTTTATGTGATGGCAGAGGTAGGTGTGTACTAACTTTCTCAGGGGTGTATTCAGGGGTGTATTCAGGGGTGTATTCATACTTTCACATGACAAAGGCTGGTGGTCCGATCCAACAGACAAGCTACTGTAGCTCAAATTGCCTGAAAATGAATGCTGGTTCTGATAGAAAGGTGTCAGAACACACAGTGTATCACAGTTTGTTGCGTATGGGGCTGCGTAGCCACAGACCAGTTAGATTACCCATGCTCACCCCTGTCCACTGCCGACAACGGGGGATATGAACATCAGAATTGGACCAAAGAGCAATGGAAGAAGGTGGCCGGGTCTGATGAATCAGGTTTTTATATGTGTGTGGCGCTTCGCTGGGAAACCTTGGATCCATGGAGGCCTCATCTAGCAACTCACAGGACTTTGCTAATGTCTTGGTGTCAAAGGCAACAACACACTTTCAGAGGTCTGGTGGAGTCCATGCCTCCATGGGTCAGAGCGGTATTGGCGGCCAAAGGAGGACCTACACAGTATTCGGCAGGTGGTCATAATGTCACGGCTGATCGATGTATATATCAATCCAATACTCTTCCACCCACAAACACCCACCCTTCTCTGAGTGGTCGGACACAGACCAGGGGCCAATGGTAATAACATGAACAAGGGCCGCAGAGTGTCAAGAGATGTGTTGCTGATAGCAACCTGTTCCCCTCCTCCCTCCACTCCATCTCTCTCTCTCCCTGCCGGGAAATCCTTTAATCCGAGCACAGGTAGCAAGAAGGAGAGGTCACCCATGACTCTTTCACTCGGTAGGCAAGGAGAGGGAAGGAGGGAGGGCAAAAGAGGGGATTCTTTCCCGTCTCATCCTGAGAGCTCAGCTTGGAAAGCCGAGGTTTCCTCACTCTCTTTTTATCTTTCTCTATCTCCATCCTCTCTCGCTTTTCTTTCATACTTTTCCATGACTGATCCCTCTGTGTTTTCCGCTAAAGAGAGAGCCATTCCAAAAGCCTTGAAACCCTTCTACTGTAAGACCTGACCCCGGTGATCTTGGAAAGCTGTGGTCAGTCAATGTGTGGCCAATGTTCAAGTGTCTGTCTCAAACCAGGCGGCTCAACAGCATCCTACATTCCAGACAGCGTCCACATTTCCTGTATACTACTGACTTACTTTAGTTCACTGTGAACAATGAACTGTCCTACAGATGTCAGACCTTAACGAAACACCCACCTACCACTAGACCACCATATTTCTCTCCACCCTAAAACTACACCGCAATGTGCCTAACTATCCTAAGACGTCACCACCATGTCTCTTCAACCTACAACTACACCACCATGTGCCTCACTAGCCTAAAACCTCACTGCCATAAGACTCTCTACCCTAAAATTACAGCACCATGTCTCTCTCCATGTTACAATTACACCACCACGTGACTCACTATCCTAAAACTACATCACCATGTCTCTCCAACCTTTGTATTAACCATCATGTCTCTCTCCAACGTACAACTACACCACCATGTCTCTCTCCACCCTACAACTACACCACCATATATTTCCGTCTCAATCCTCAACACCAGCCCATATTGAGGTGGGAGAGAGGGAGTGAAGGAACAAATCAGACAAATGGAGGGAGGTAGAGACGAAGGAATAAAAATGGTTCTTTCTTACTTCAGCAGGCAGGTCTGCCAGGACAGATTATCCCACTCTGTAGTCATAAGCAGTTTCACATGGAGGCAAATTAAACAAACTGCAGAGCTAGTGGCTGAACACAGAGAAACAAGTCTACAACTAGCTTTCTTGCCTACGATTCTAACCGTATCCATTTGTGGGAGAAACCCAAATCTAACCTCAGACCTAGATCTATGGGCTCTAAAACCCTGCAGGAACTGATGGAAATGGGTATTCTGCCAGACAAAACATGATTGTGTGCAATAATCACACTCACACACACATATTACACTCACACACACATATTACACGGTACACAAACACAGGAATCTGAAACGGTTTCATTGACCGTTTGTCTTCCACTGAGTTAATCAATAAACTCATAAAACACAGAAGCCAATACCATTCCCCAGATCAACCCTCTCTGCAAGTACTCTATATCTGTGTGTGCATGTGTGTGTGCGTGCGTGTGTGTGCATGTGTGTGTGTATGTGTGTGTGCGTGCGTGTGCGTGCGTGTGCATGTGTGTGCATGTGTGTGTGCATGTGTGTGTGCGTCAGCGTGTCTTTTGGATCCATTGTAATCTCTTTGATAATGTTTTGTGCTATTTTGAAAGTGTATCCATAAACAAGCTATATCTGACAATTACAACACCCTGAGTACCTCAAAACTATATCTGACAATTACAGCGCCCTGTGTACCTGAACACTATACCTAACAGTTACAGCACCCTAGGTACCTCAACACTATATCTGACAATTAGAGCATCATGGGTACCTCAACACTATATCTGACAATTAGAGCGCCCTGTGTACCTCAATACTATATCTGACAATTAGAGCGCCCTGTGTACCTCAATACTATATCTGACAACAACAGTGCCCAAAAGGTACCTCAAAAACAATATCTGACCATTACAGCGCCCTGGGTACCTTAACACAACAACTGAGAGAGTACCCTGGGTACCTCAAAACTATATCTGAAAATTACAGCACCCTGGGTAACTCAATACTATATCTGACAGATACAGTGCCCTGGGTACCTATATCTCGCTCAGGCTCCATCTATCTTTCTATCTTTCAAAGTTCACAAAACATAAAAAACATACTAAACACACATAAACACACATACAAAACCCCTTCCTTTAAGTGGATGATTCAGTCCAGGTATTTGTCGCTCTGTTCCTTTCAAAAAGTGTTGTGTTTTCACACACACACATCTCTATGGGCTCCATGTCTCTGACCTTGGTCCACAGAGTTCGCCAGCGGTGCTGTTTGAAGCCTCGCCACTAGCCCCAGGCTTAACAGGACCTACTCTATACTGTCAGACACTGAAGGTCAAAATGTCTCCATACCATTTGGGTTTAATGGTGCTATTTGTGGCCTAAGGTGGTCCAGTGGTCAAAGCTACTGCCTTTGCTGAAGGTTTTAAAAAAAAAAAAGCATTTTCCATATAACAAAAAGCAGAGATATTGGAATGGAAAGAATACCATTCAGTTTGTTTTCCATAAGTATTAGTATAGTAATAGTAGCAATCACTATGAGGTTCAAGTTTTTATTCTTTTTATACATATTGGTTGAACCATAGAGAAATTACAACACATTTTATGCATGGTCCCTCTATTTCAGGATTCCAAAGGGCTGGGAGCAAAGGACTTGTTAAGTCAGATGTGTTCAATCACATCATTTGTGCAGAATTAAGAGAGTGTTTAGTATAATATAGTATTGTTCAGTCAAAAAGGAACTTCACACCAATTATATCTAGAGATAATCTTGGGGGGTTGGAACATCCACTGGAGTAGTAATAACACCCATTGCTTACATTACCCATACAGTGCATCTGGAAAGTATTCACAGCGTTTATCTTTTTCCACATTTGGTTAGGGATGAAATAAATGTTTTTCTACACACAATACCCAATAATGATAACGTGAAAAACGGGGGAATTATGTGTAGAATTTTGAGGGGAAAAATGTATTTATTCTATTGTGGAATGAGGCAGTAACTTTACCAAATGTGTTAAAAGTGAAGCGCTGTGAATACTTTCCAGATTCACTGTACGTTGTCAGTGGGTTGCATGTAGCTTTCGGGCTTATTCCAGGAATTAAGTGATCAGTCGGACAACACCAAAAACTAGCACAAAAATCCAGTATGAATTTACATGAACAATTGCTCAACATAGCAAATAGCAACATAAACAAACATTCGCACAAATTGTCACCAAAAGCTTAAAAATCCAATGTTAGCATGACATACACAAGAATAGGTAACCTTAGGTATGTAGCTAGAAAACATGACAAAAAAACAATCTAAAAACCCAATATTAGCACAAACTATGTTAACTACAGCACATCAATAAAAAAAGAATTCTAAAATACTTAACTCGTTCTTTTTAACATCTTATTGTTTTTAAAGCCAATACCTTTGTGGCCAACCGAAAACAATCCCCAGCCGTCATGGGTTGAGCGGTGGCCCGTGTTCCTCCATAAGAGCCCATGCAGAAGCCGTCAACAAAGGCTAACCGCTATCATTCGGTACTAGCCCTATGGATGCCCACTGCCGTCACCCATCAGCCCACCACAGCTGTCCCCACCACGCCTGGGCCAGGCGTCAGTGGGGCATGACGTCAACGCACGTCACCCCGCCGCGAAGTTGGCCGATGGGCCGGCCCGGGAAAAAAAGAGCAAGATGCTAACCGGGCGTGGAGAGACCATAGCCAGGGGACAGGAGGGGAGGGGAGGTGGTGGGGCTGAAAAGCTGCGGTAAGTGGGAAGGGAATCTCTCGGGTGCCGAATTATGCCGTGGCCCGGGGTGGTCTGGCCGGCAAAGCCGCTGCCTCTAGAACACATGGAGCCTTTCAGTGTGGGAACCAGTCCTACTGCTGTCCTAATACGCCCTCTCTAATTCGCCTACCCTTCATCACCGTTCAGTCGAACGAAACACAAAATGAAAAATGTGTTGTTTATAAGATGATGCAGGAGGAGGAATGGACAGAGAGGAGAGTATGGCTGATGTTGTCCCTCCATCGGTCTCTGTTTCCCCTTCTCTCTCTTACACTCCCTCGATCTCAGTCTACTCAGTCCGCTCTGTATCCCTCCCCCCTCCCTCCCTCCCTCCCTTTTCTTCCCTCTCACTAACAGAAAGCTCTTTCTTTCTGCTGGGCTCTGCAGGTCTCTGAGGTCTTGGCAGCTCTCAGCGGTTGTAGACAGAACACACTTTAATCCTAAAAGATCCAACAACTAGAGCAAGGTCTACCGGATCGATGCACCAAGCTCTACGTTAGACCCTCCTACCTCCACATACACTGACCTCAGAGTTAAGTTTGGGTCAAGAAAGGTCTGTCCACACACACACACACACACACACAACAAGAAACAAAGAAGCTGAAGAGGGACGTCAAATGAGAAGGTGCTATCCCCTGCTAGCTGGGGAGAGAAATAATGAAATCAGCACTATGCTTCTTTGATGCAGCTCTTAATTACATCTCAGAGGGAAATCAAATGGGTAAACAGCACTTAAACAGCCAGCTGGGAACGAGGGAGAGAAAGAGAGAGAGATGAGAAAGAGAGAGAAATTAAAGAGAAAGAAGAGAGAATAAGAGAGACCAAGAGGTAGAGAAAGGGGAGACCGGGTGGGAGAGAAGGAGAAAGACGGGGATAATGAGGAGCGGGAGCGATGGGGGAGAGCCCAAGGCTTGGCACCACAACAGATGCAGAAGACCCGGGTGAAGGCGGCAAGCATACGGTACCGAAGGAAAAGAGAAACCCCGAAAAACAGATTTGTCATCCTGGTTAACCACACCAAGGAGGATTCGGGGGCGCAGTTGGGTTTGCTGAGACGAGGGCCTGTGGTGACACTTAAACGGATGATCACCAGTTGATAAGGCCATTTCCTCCCCGTGAATTATTACTGAGTTGAGAGTCTCACTGCCACGCTGTACAGCCATGCGGACTGTTTGAAAGCCTGCGGTCTGGCTTATGGAAGGACAACTTGGCTCGGCGCTGTCCAGATGCACTGGATGCCTCGCCACGTTGTGCCTGTACGGAGTGGATGAGGATGATGATCCATGTCCTGTACCGAGTGGATGATGTTGATGATCCATGTCCTGTACCGAGTGGATGATGATGATGGTCCATGTCCTGTACCGAGTGGATGATGATGATGGTCCATGTCCTGTACCGAGTGGATGATGATGATGATCCATGTCTTGTGGATGATGTGGATGATGATGATGCTCCATGTCCTGTACCGAGTGGATGATGATGGTCCATGTCCTGTACCGAGTGGATGATGATGATGGTCCATGTCCTGTACCGAGTGGATGATGATGATGGTCCATGTCCTGTACCGAGTGGATGATGATGATGATCCATGTCTTGTGGATGATGTGGATGATGATGATGCTCCATGTCCTGTACCGAGTGGAGGATGATGGTCCATGTCCTGTACCGAGTGGATGATGATGATAATCCATGTCCTGTACAGAGCAGATGATGAAGTTCAACATCCTTTCGGAGCGGATGATGAAAAGCAAAATGGGCATGAGTCCACCAAACAATACGTGATGACTGAGATATGACACCTCTCATAATAAGAAAGTTTGTCTCTCTCACCCCTTCTTTGCTCGCTCCCTCCCTCGCTCCCTTACTCTCTCCCCCTTACTCTCCCCGCCTTCCTCGCTCACCCTTACTCTCTCCCCCGTTACTCTCTCTGCCTTACTCTCACAAACTCTTTAATTCACTTTCTCCCCCCGCCTCTCCCATCACTATAAAACACAATAGAGAAAGGTACAGCATGCTCAAAAGATGGCGGGCCTTATCTGGGCCAAACAGACTCCACTATCTCTGTGCCCTCGAGACAGAAGACGAACACAGTTAACTTCCTCAACCCGCCACACGCCCAGCGCCGGCAGACACAGGTGAGCGACAGACGCCATTACCAAACAGAAAATGTCTTCCTCCCCCTGCCACCGCTGAGAAGATGAGCGGGAGGCTGCGGAATACCATTAGCGTCCAGTTAAATGTCAGGGGCCGAGCCCAGCCGCAACTGACGGAGCGGAGAGGCAAATGTCAGCAGTGTGTCAAAATGGCGAATGGCAAAGAGAAGGAGGACGGGGAAAGGACTGTGGGGTAGGTGCGTGCGGGAGCAGCTTTGACCAAAGGATGAATGGTTTGTTGTAGGATTTGAGATGGAAGGACATATTGTGTGTCCTAAATGGCTATCCATCTCTTCAGACGAGGGCCTAAAGGGCAATGTAATGAACAAAAGTAGTGCACTACATAGTAAATAGGGTGCCAAATAAGAAGGAACGGATTTCAAGGAGGTATTGATTAGATACAAAGACCTTTTCATTTTCACTAATTGGTCTTTTGACCAATTGCATCAGCTCTGGAAAAAGGCTCAGATGTGATTGGTCAAAAGACTAATTTGTGAATAACAGATCAGAATTCTGCCTCCTGTCTAAAACGGCCTGATGAATCATGGGGTTTTACTCAACAAATGAGGATGAATGCAGTTAATGGACATCATCAACCTGTTTAAACAGATGCAGTCGTGAGAGACGTGAGCTTTTTAAATTTATCAAACAAACGTGATGCTTTATTCATCTTTCATTCGATCTCAGGGTTTGTGGGTAATTTGGTAGAGTTGGAAGTCAAAAACAAAATAGACACATTGCACTTAATGAAGAGTTAACAGTGCAGCTGGTGTCCGGATATCAACACCGCCCCTCACCCCCCACAAGCCCCTCCCACCGCTCAGCTCTGTAGCTCCATCTGGACAGACCCTTCACGTTTAACAATTATGTTATATTTTAATGCATGATATGCACAGCTTTCAAATTTCAGATTTCCAAATTAGATTTCATTGTTGAATTATATGTATTACCTCACAAATTGCTACCAACACCTTGAATGAAGATAGATTAGCTCTTGCTTTTTTGCTAATAATGTATTTTTTTTTGTCCTTTGTTGATTTTAATTTATGTAAAGGCCAAATCCCATATCACTGTGTATAATATTATGCAGCTGTTAGTGCTTCTTAATAAAATAAAATTGAACATACACACTGCTCAAAAAAATTAAGGGAACATTTAAACCACACACCGAGTCTCAATGAATAAAATATATTATAGATCAAAATATTTACTGTACTGTAATTTGTTGAGAACAAAATGTCTTAAAAAGGGTAAATGGAAACTAAAATCAGCAACTGATTGAGGGCTTGATTAAAATTCACACCGAACATCACAGTGAACCATTGATATCGCAGGCTGTTCCAACTTGCGTGAATTTCACGTGCCTGTATACACTCTAGACAACGTCTGGGCATGCTCCTGATGAGACGGTGGATGGTGTCATGGAGGATCTCCTCCCAGACATGGATCAGGGCATCAGTGAGCTCCGGGACAGTCTGTGGCGCTACTTTGCGGTATTGGATGCACCGATACATAACGACCCTGAGGTTCTCAATTGGATTCAGGTCTGGGAACGTTCTGTATGCTCAGTGTGGCACTCCTCCCATGTATGAAGAGAACAGGGCAGCGATGGCTGTTTGGTCAGAATCATGCACACCAGTAGCCTGCTGGAGGTCATTTTGTAGGGCCCTGGCAGTGCTCCTCCTGTTCCTCCTAGCACAAAGGAGCAGATACCAGTCTTGCTGCTGGGTTGATGCCCTTCTATAGTCCTGTCCAGCTGTCCTTGTGTAACGGCCCGGCTCCTGGAATCTCTACACATTCTTGAAACTACACACAACAAACCTTCTGGCAATGGCATGTATGGATGTACCATCCTGAAAGAGTTGGACTACATGTGCAACCTGAATGGGCTGCAGGTACCACCTCATGCTGACAATAGTGGAAAGGACACTAGCAAAAAGCAACAAGAATCAGTCAGAAAGGATAAGGTGAGAGCAATTGTCTGCGGCTACCACCTGCAAAACCTTTCCTTTTTTGGGGGTTGTATTGCTGTTGCCTCTCCAGTTCACTAGTCACTTTAAGTTGTACCAAAACAGGTGACATTGATTTACAATTGCTTATCTTTCCTAACTGGACAGATTGATATCCCTGAAGTTTAATCGACATGTTGTTATACTGTGATGATAACATGTCCCCTTAAATATTTTACACAGTTTATATTTAATGAAAAGTGACGTCTTTCTTCAGAACATTGCCTTTATCCTTCTATCAGGCCTACAGATGAAGTTACACTGCATCTGGACACCGTTAGTTCTTTAAGCAATAAGGCAATAAGGCATGGTACATGACTAATACGCAAGAGCTAAAAGATGTTCTTAGGCAGATAATGTAATGTACAGTACAGCAGCCGAACTAGGAAGTAATGTGTGTCTACATTAGTGTTTTCCGTCTACCTCACACCAGCCGCCACTGGCAGCCAACGGCGCACAAGGTCAGTGTTACAGCACAGGGGCATACGGATGAGCCCGAGGGCACGGGGGGCGAGGGCACGTTGACATACTGGGTATGCGGCAGCCTGGCACGGTGCAGAGACTCATTGGGAGGGGTTAGGACTGGCGCCAAGGCGATAAGTAATCGCCTCTTGAGCGGCGCGCTAATGACCGTCGTGCTCCGCCCTCTCCCCCCCCCCCCCCCCCCCCCCCCCCCCCCCCCCCACCCACGCCGGTGTAGAGGTCAATGGCATCGACCCTGAGGGGAGCAGCCAGCACCGCCACCGTGTCCAAAAGCAACATGCTTTCAGAGAACCGGGCAGGTCGGAAGCCTCCCAAAATCCAGGGCCTGAGTGGGAGGGACTCTGTGTGTACACCAAATCAATGCAAACTCCCATCTCAGTGTTTGGTGTGAAAAGAAACAGGAACCAGCGACACTAAGCTTCTTTATTCTCTCCTTCTCTCCGTCTCTCTGCTCCTCCTCAGCCCAATGTAAGCACAGCCGACAGCGGCTCCTGTATAAACAAAGCATCTCCCTGCAGCACCGACAGAACCAATAGAATCCCGCTATAACCCACGTGTCCTGCCCCACACAGCCCCGTTTCACGCGTCCTTCAACCCCTCACCCTTCGCTCCAGACCCCCCCCCCCCCCTTCTCGACCCTCACCCCCCTCCAAACCTGCCTTCTCCTCCCTCTGATCTCCCACAGTCAATAATCAGGATAGTGGCGCTCAGGTAAAGATATGCAGAGTTACACTTAATTAGCATAATGACGGGTTATTTGCCTTACTAATTAAAAGTGGAGACAGCGAGGAGGGTGTGGCTACCCCCGAGCATCTCTTAGCCCTCTTAAAAGTCACTAATTGCTTCCTCCCTTAAACAATCAGGGTGCAGTTCTGACAAGCCTGCCGCCGTTTTTTTTCAAAGAACAACCTTCATGTCATTCAAAGACAGTGGGAAATGTTTTGTTTCATTTCACCGGCATAATCACACGCACTGCATATAAAGCGCCACACCGGCACAGCGCATGATGAACACAGGCAATGCCAAGTAGCCATGCAGAGTAGTCATGCTATGAGGCTACGTAAAGTAGCCAAGTGAAGAAGCCAGGCAAATGAGCCACGTAACTAGCCATGTAAATGAGCCATGAAAGAAAAGCTATTTAAAGGAGCTTTGTGGCAAGGAAAAGCTACATAAAGGAGCTTTGCAAAAAAAAAAAAGCTGTTAGGAGTTATTTAAAGTAGGTTTAAAAAAAATCTATGTAAAGGTGCTTTGTAAAACAAAAGCTATGTAAAGGAGCTTCGTAAAACAAAGAGCTATGTAAAGGAGCACTGTAAACAAAACGATGGAGTTATGTAAAGGATGTTTAAAAGAAATCTATGTAAAGGAGTTATGTAAAGGAGCTTTCAAAAAAGCTATGTAAAGAAGCATTGTATGGCGTTTGAGCCCAAATGGATTCCGTGGGTGGTAAGCATGAAGGTTGTGGATGTTAAGTTAAAAAAACGATAGGAAGTCTCTTCTGTCCCTCTCGCTTGGACCACCGCGAGCCTAGCCCCGGACGATGGCCTTGTTTGGCCTATAATGGCGTCTGGCAGGCTGGAACAAATTCCATCAAGTGGTGGGGCTGTTGGAGCCAAACTCGCACAGTTTGTCTCCCTCGTGTTAAACAAACCCATTACATAAGCACATTTGCATCTAAATGTGGTACTCAATCTAATTTTCATCAATTACTAAAAAACAAACCCCTTGATGTCTCCTGCAGCTTTATAAAGATTCCGGGTCTACAGTTTAGTCTGCTATTCTCGGAGCACCATGTTAATGACTGGATTGATCTGGTGTGGCTACCATGGCTACCAGGGCTAATTCTTCATCTCGCTGAAGGCAAGATGGGGCTGTGAATCCGTCAGTGTACAGTGGAAAGTATTTATTATTATAGTTCTTTTTTACATAAATACAGACTGTTGTTGGGTAGTTAGTTACACAAAATATTACATGTCACCGGATGGGTTTTGCCACAACACGGGGGAAATGCATTTTTCCATAGTGTTACAAAACTCTGCTTTAATCTTTAAGCAGTCAGTTTAGTGTTTCCATTGTAGCTGAAAATGTATTTGCCGTAATCTGACAAAGATTACTTCCGTACAAGATTCAGACTTTGCCTGCATATCTCCTCAAGTCAATAACAAGGTCTGATTGCTGACAACATACGTACTCATGTGGGCCAATCAAACTAACTTAAATTATCGTTAAAGAGTGGGAATGGGGGAAAATGGGGTGTCCCGATGACTGGAGGAGAGACATCACTCAGGGAGACTGTGTTTCAGCCCGATGACTGGAGGAGAGACATCAGTCAGGGATGCCGTTTTTCAGTCCGAAGAATTGAGGAAAGACATCAGTCAGAGAGACAGTTTTTCAGTCTGATGACTAGAGGAAAGACACTTGTTAGGTCTGTGTACGGGGAGATTGTGATTGAGTCCAAAATGGCAACCTTTTCCTACTGTGCACTACTTTTGATCAGGGCATGTACGGCTCTGGTCACAGTGTTAGTGATCTGTGTACAGTCTAGGGTTAAGTGCGCCATTTAAGACGAAGTCAGTGAATCATTCATGCTGAATAAAAACGGGCCCTTTACGTTCATTAAGAACCGGAACCAGAGTGGCGGAACATTTCATTTCGTAACATGCGTCGCTGACGATGATTCCATACACCAGTCTAATTATTATCTCTCCTTAACTTTTTCTGGGATTCAGAATCAATTTGCAGAGACAAAAGTTTTCAATTTGATTACGTGTCTACAGTGGGAGACTTGTTAACTCGGTAATAGCAAATCATTTCTGAGGGGCTGCGATCACCTGGTGGCTTGTCCAGCACTCGTTAACACAGAAAGCTCTCCCCCGGAGATCTGGTGCCACCCAAGTCTGCTTTTAGCAGCCCTAATGATGTCTAATTGTCTAGCATGTTGTTCCACCAGACAACTCTAATGAAAGGCATAAACAAATCAACGCACAAATCTTCAGTTCTAGAGAAGAGTGAAAGAGGAGAACGGGAGAAAAGCGAGTGAAAGGGACACTCAGAAGAGAGGAGAGAGATAACAAAAGAGGAGAGAAGACAGAAGAGAGAAGAGAATGAGAGAGAGAAAACAAGGGAGAATTACAGATAAGAGAGAGGGTGAAGGAAGATGGAACACTGACTGCAATTTGAAGTGAAAGATAGAGACTGAAGAAAAAGAACGGAAAGGAAAGCAAAAAGAGAGAAACCTGAAAGGACAGACATCACAATGTCACACATGAAGAGAGCGAAAGAAAAAGAGAGATAGGAGAGTGAGATGAAAGAGAGGGAAACAGAGATATTAGAGTGAGATGAGAGGGAGGGAAAGAAAGAAAAATAGCGATTAGAGGAAGCGGGCACACAGATCAATGGAATCAGGAATGTTGGAGAGGGAGTGAGAAGGGTGAGGCGTGTGCAGAGCGGGGGAGAGCGCTGGCCTCTAGCAGTGTGAGCCTCCTCCACCTCCTCTCTCTGCCGCCTCGTTATCTCATTAAGACACTGATGATAATGATCTCCCTCATTACCCCCTCGCCTTCACAGGCGCTAATCCGGGGGGAAATGTCGCCTTGATTACCACCACCTTAAACCCAAACATGACTTATAGAGTCAGCCGTCACCGCACGCATGCACACACACACACACCTACCTACACAGGCCGTTCCAGTCATTTTTAATGTGCAGTGTGAGGCGGGGGTCATGTCGTCTGGCAGGCTGGCCTCTTCCCCATGACAGACGAGACTAGGCCTCCTATCTAGTCTGGCTTTACAGGCACGACTTTCCTGATCTTGGTGATCCACCACCCCCCCCCCCACATGTGTGTGTGTGTGTGTGTGTGCGGGTGTGTCAGACCAGACAGTTGTAATCACACCTTTCTCTTTGTTGTCTAGGTGACAGCACTACTCAACAGCTTCTATTTCCCAGTTCCAACAGCCTCTCATTGGCTGCCGGTGGGTAAAGGGAGGGGCCTGGGATGTCAGGGCGGTGGGGGGGGCGGGGGGGGGGGGGGGG
>JACXGK010001299.1:0-34793 GCA_016801125.1 Novumbra hubbsi | reverse complement strand
CCTCTCAGAACCCAGCTGCACCCCGGTTTCTTCCTCCACCCAACAACTGAGGTTATCCTCGCCACTGTGCATTTTAAATAGACACAGGTGGACAATTAAATATCAATTACTATTCTATCATCAGGTATCTTGTTCCTAATCCAACAATTCATTACACATGCAACAAAGAAACCTTCAAGGAAATCCTACAGGGACATCTGATTTTATTTAGGGGTAATATTTTTTTTTTTCAATTGATGTCAGTTGACCACAGATTAACTGTGTCCATGATTTAGAATGTGATTGGTTGAATCCGAACATGGACACAAATCCTTTTATAAAGGGTTTGCACACTAATGCAACCAAGGTGTTGACCGTTTTTCATATTATTTTGAGAAATTAATCATTGGTTTTTCATTCATTGCTTGCCAATGTAGATATTTGGTTTATATATTTACTTAATTCATCTATTTGTGCATTAAGACTGAGTTTTAGTTTGCCTGTTGACTTATTTGTCTAGGATTTAACAAAAACAAATCAGCCAAGAAACAAATTAATTTGGGGGTGTTTTATAACCCAACCAGAAGGAGATACATCATGGGGAATTCAGCAGAACGTGTTTCCAGCCCTTTTAACCTAGGGCCCCTTTTCACATTAAAACCATAAAATGGGTTTGTTACGATCATTTATATGAAACTTTTCAGTTCATAATTTAATAAAATTCTGTTGTACATGAAGTAATTAGATATTTGTTATTAAACAACTTTTAATTAAAATCTCTGTATTCACTTAATTGATAACAACATAAAAAAATATATATATATTTACGTTGCCGGGCAACTTAAGATGGGCGGAGGTCTATAAAGATACTTGTATTTACATTAGTCTTGTTTCTTCTTGCTTTTTGTACGCAGAGTTGTTGCAGATTTGAGGATTACATACATCTATTAAACAGCCCTAGATTGGGGACCCGGGAGTAGACAATATGTGGATAGATGTTGGTTTCATTCCCGTTTCTCTTAAACCATAGCCCTTCTAACTGAATGAAACAGGCAGCAGAATAAGGTATAATAAGGCTAACATGTCCATATCCAGACAGAATTGTGTGTGCTGTTTGAGGTTGACCATTCAATCACACATTTGGCAGTATGATAGTACTGTACAGACATGCAGATGCTATATCTTTATTTGAGCCACTTTTACACAGAAGAAAAATAAAAGTGCATCACCCAGCAGGAAAATATTCTACTAGAAGCAGGAAATGTGAATTTGTATGTTGATTATATTAAATATACATTGTGTGTGGTTTGATTCATTTTGGGTTTGGGGAAATACACATTTGCATTGTCTGCTCTGCAAGATATTCATGAAAAATGGCTGGATAATATTAGGATACAGCATCTGTGCTCTCAGCCTGACGAACAGCACACGCTTACAAAACACACGCATACAGAGCACACACGTACAGAACACACAATACAAAACACACATAGCGAGCACACACGTACAAAACACACACATGAAAAACACACACACATACAGAGTGCACGTACAGAACACACGCATACAGAACACACACATACAGAACACAAACGTACCGAACACACACATACTGAACACACACGTACAGAACACACACATACAAATCACACATGTACAGAACACACACATTCAAAACACACACACAGAACCCACACATACAGAACACACATGAACAGAACAAATACACATTCAAATCACACACACAGAACACCCAGACCTGCACAATCCAATCCCTCACAGGATTTCTATGTTACATATTACACTAACATCTGACTCTGTCTGACTCTTTCAATCCTTTCATCTCTCTGTCTGTCATTCTCTCTGTTTCCATTGCTCTCTATCTTGCTCTGTTTCTCTCTCTGTGTCCCACCCCCCAAAACCTCCCTCCCACACACACACACACACACACACACACACAAACACAGATGTAAATGGATGAGGATGGGGGAAACAACCAATTAAATTATCCCAGATCTATATCACACATTCTACCTACATTTACAGTGCGACTCATGTTAATTACACCTCTTCTTTACACAAGCAAAATGCCCTCTGTAACAAACTGTGTCATCATGACGCACCTGTCCCCAGCCAACTAAGGTAGTGAAAAAGTCTGTCCCTTTCAATCTAATTGAGCCTCAGGCCAGTCAATCACCTGACCATTAATTCAATTAGGGCCTTGGACACACTCCAGGAGTCTGGCCTGCACACGTCAAGTTAAAGCCCTGTCCCTGCCGTCCTTGGAGGAGTGTTTGATGCGGTCAGACTTTCCACACATTGTTTTACCTGCTAAGTTGTTTCATTGTGGTAACATAACCACACACAACCATGGCCAGCAGACCTAGTGAGTCAGTTAAGGAGTATCGGTAGGTCAGACGACCGCTAGGACGCCCAGGAGCATGACCACCATCCATTTCTATTCACTTTCGAGACGCCAGATTCTTACCTGCCGTGGTTTCAATTTGGCGGTGGCCTAAACAAGGGGGCCATCCACCTCAGCCCACACCGACACACAAAGCCATCACCCAGTCACCTCTCCCATCCCAGGGATGAAAGGAATCGCCGCAGGCCTTGTTAATGGTCACAGAGGGACATTTACATTTTAACAGTTTAACACAGCGGTTCTAAAAACCCCAGCTGCTCCGTGTATTATGTGTATGACAGAGCTAATACACCTGAATCAACTTGTCAGCAAGCCCTTAACTGCTTGAATCGGGGCTACAACCAAATTGTGAGCCTACTGAGCTCCACAAGTAGAAGTTGAAGAACCCCTGGAGGCATTGTTAACTAGAGCCATTCACAGGGTGACTTGCTTAAGGGCGCAGTGACAGATATTTCACTTTATCAGCTTGGGGATTCGAGCAAGCGACCTTTTACGTACTGTCCCAATCACTATGCCATTCTGCAGCTCGAAACTCTGCCTCCCGCGGCACTGTTTAACCACAGCCTTCTCCAAAATAAACCCTTACGACTCGAGCCGCCGCTCCAGGAACACCTGTACTGCCACCACACTTGACCTTCTTGGAGAGAGCCATTGACATGATAGCGCCACGACCGTGAAGTGAATCCTTTTGTGAGTTTGAGAGACTCCCTTCCCTGAGCATGTGTGCCAAATCTCATCATCGTGGTTAATAGATCTTTAGAAAAGATGACTATATTTATTCATTCATTCATATATTTTATATACTTTTAAGTGCCGTCTGAATGCTTTCTGTAATTCATTCCACTGCATGTGTTTTAGGGATTGTCTCTGAAAATGTTAACACAAATACCCCTTTCGATTTCATCAAAAACTCCCCAGGCTGTATAGCTTTTGGTCTAATCATTTCATCGCCCAACATGGACGTACAAGACGACAGTCCATCCAATATCCATTAATATCAATGACAAAAACAGCAAACAATGGCATTGCTGAGCAACACACGGTGCACATGATTACAGCTCTGGAAGGTACATTACGATTTATAGTCGTCTCCCGAACCGGACACTGAGAGTTGTGACAAGTGCCTAGATGAGTCAAACTGCCTGACTGAATACTGTGGCTTCTTCAGTGGCATCTTGCAGCATGCATATTTCCATCCTGAAGCCTTTTAATAAGTCAACATCCAGTAGATTGGTGTGCACATGAACACATTCTATGTGCTATTCTTCAGTCTTCAATAAACACTGTAATATATTATGTCTTCAATCCGAACAGTAATATAGAAACCCTTCAAAACACATTGTAATCTATACTGTCTTTAAGACGTACAGTAATATATAATGTCTCCAAAACATACTTCATATTGTGATGTAAGGAGTATTTAATACATACTAGGGTGTATGCTGTATTTAATGCCACTGTGATTTATGCTGTATTTATTACATACTGTATTAAAATGGATATCAAATGCCTACCCACTATCATTTAAAATAAAGTATTGTAGATGTAAAGGCTGAAATCAAAACAAACTGTTTCTAATACGATCTTGTGATCACCAATATTAAAGTGAAAAATAGATAAACTTATAATTAAAAATATATATAGATAAATAAAAACTTTTTTATTTTTGATATTCACTGCGTTTACTTTATTCAATTGCTATTGTAAAAGGTACTGTGGAATATCGTGAGTTCTACAAATTAAAAATATTTTTACGCCTTGTCTTTATTGAGAAGGTGTGTGACATATATATATATATATAGATTTTCTATGTTAAATATTATTTATGAAGGATTCAACATATGTTTATACATTTGCTCAGTGTGTCAAGTCACCAACAATTTACAAAACAGTGTAGCACCAAAATCAGTTTTGCCTAATACATGTAGGTACTGAAATGTACTCTTCTCCACACAAGTACAGAATAAAAATTTGCTGGTATTCGGTTAGGTAGTAAAGTGGTCTACATTACCGGTTGGCTGATATTTGCATAGCCTCGCCTGTGGATGGCAGGGTGCAGGACGGATATCATTGTTTTCAGCATGAGACCTCTCTTCCTGTCAGGTAATACACAAACACAAAGGAGACACACAACCTCCATCTGTCTCGCTCTCTCATTAAAACCAACACACCCTCCCTGTCTACCAAATGCACTGGTCATAACAACGACTAAGGAGCACCACTATTTACGTGGTTTTGTCAGACCTATTAGGCCTGTGTTAGCGGACTTTTGATGGACCTCATAATTAGTATGCCAGTTTTTTTACCACTGTCTATCAAGTGTGCCTAGAAACGGTGCATGTTAGCACGTTGGTAGCTAGCTAGAGTGGGTAGCATGACTGAGCAACCCATGATGGCGTCACCTGTGATTGTTATGAACTGTTTGTGACAAACTTTGAGGAACCTTCTTGCCTCACACCTGGATGACAAGTCATCATTTCCTCTGTCTCCGGATCTCCCCCATAATAATATCAGCCATTTAGGCCATTTGTGGCACACAACCCAGTCTGGGGAGAAGTGGATGTTGTTGACAGACATTTCTTACGTTACTGGCCCCATCATGTCCGGTGGGTGGCAGAGCTAGTGGGTCATTTGAGGGGTATCAGCGGGTGAGGGCACAGAAGCTGACCCCCAGATGTGTGGGGGCAAAACACAGCGGAGCAGTCTATCCACTGATTCTATTGCACACGGTCACATCGCAATGTAAGCAAATCATCTCCTCAAACAATAAACACGTTCTGAGAGAAGCTCTTCCTCTGAGGGAAATACCATCCGTTTTCACGTCACCTCGTCACCGGCATGATGTTCTCATTAAATGATCAGTGCCTGTAAACTGCACTTGCGAACGACATGGCAACCCATTCCCTATGTTCTCTGAAACAAGGCCCTCGTGGGTAGCGCACTATGAAGGGACTAGGGTGCCATTTGTTAGGCAGTCTCTAGCTCTGATCTGTAATATCCTAGTTACCCCGTAGCAGTCTTGCGGTCCCATGGTGAGGGAATCTAGCCAGACAGAAAGGCCTCCGCCCACTCACAGATCAAATGCCTGTAACCGAGGCTGCTTCAACAAATTTGCTTAGAAGTAGCTCACTACCACCACGAGAAACCAATTTCTCTCTCCCTTTTCTATCTCCCTTCTCTCCCTCAACCTTTCTCTCTCGCTCCTCTCTCGTGCTTAGTTGCTCTCTCATCTGACTCTCATGTGCTCTCTCAAGCAGCCACCCACCCAGCCACCCCCGTCTCCCCCGTCTCCCCCGTCTCCCCCCGTCCCCCTGCTGGATGAACAGCACTCAGTTGGAGTGTGCTGGTCGTCATCTTCATGCTCACTGGAGCGACTGGAATACATTAGAATCCAATTAAGTCAAGTGAGGAGAGTTGCTCAGTCTTGCAGAGCCACTGACGGTGAAAGGTCTTCGGTTGGACACATGTCCGCGTGTGTAAATGTGTTTGCGTTTGTGTGTGACGATGCGGGTCTGGATTAATTCAGGGTTTACTATCAAACAATCAATCAAATGTATTTATGAAGCCCTTATAAAGCCGTCGTATCAGCAGTTGCCACAAAGTGCTTTTACAAAACCCCCTACTAGGGCTGAAGCCATGCGTCCCAAGTCTGCATGCAACCCGAGGAGCAAATCGTTCTTATTATTTCTCTCATACTGTCAGTAAGGTCGCAGTTCGGGCAGCAGGCAAGCCAAGCACAGAACAGAAGAGGTTGTTGTGGTGTGGTCATATACAATAATCCATAGAAGGGTTGGCGAAGAGCGCTGAGGAACCCATTTCACTGCTAAACTCGTGGGGACGTTATCAATGGCTGCCGGTCCTGACTTGCAAGAGAACGGCCATTCAGGCAACCTCTGGAGGATTGGGATTCCGTGGTTGGTTGAGGCTGTCAGCTTGATTTCCTTGATTTTGAAATCCAATTGCGGGAAAGACGTAGGCTACAGTTTGAATGGCAAATGCCTACGGCTGAAAAGAGATCTGTCTGGAAAAAATTCAAAAATAATATTTCTAAACAACTCAAATATAGGTTGCCACAGCGAGTGGATTGGCAATTATTGATATAAATACCCTTCATTATACACTGCCACTGAAGGTCTATTGTACTGTCTCCTATAATTCATAGATGTCCTCCTAATATTGTTCCATCTGTCCATCTCTTCATTGGCCTGGGCTATTGTTTGCCTGAACGTTTCTATTGAGGTTGTTTCTATTGACATCTTTTTCTCATTGTCTGAATTCAGAAATGTAAGGTGTCATCCGGTAATCAATGGCAGGTGAAGATATGGTCGAAAGTGCATGACAAAGGCTTGAAAACACAACAGACACTTTCTCCAAAAGCAAATAATTAGTAGCTTGACCCTTCAACATCATTGTGATTTTATAAAAAATTAGATGCAGTAAACATTAGCGAGGTAATATTGAGTACTTTTCGCTGAACGACTCAAATTTGATCTGTAAAAAGAGCCTAACTTTCCATGCACAATGGTGAATGCAATCTGTGAGTACATTTCTTTTTTAAAGGAGGTTATTTTAAGATTCCCAGCAATGTCTTACTTTTTCTTATTCATCCGTCCGTGTTCGGGGGAGTTGGTGTTGGAACATGGTTGCTTTTCTCAACCGATTGGTGCGTTTCCTCCGGTCTGTAAGGATTCAGGTGTAAACATCTTGGTTGAGCGAGCAGCGTTTTAACAACCAGAGAGGTTGTGCTTGGCAAGACACGTATCTCAATGTCTCCACTGGGAGAGGCAGCGATGAAGCAGGGACTTTATCACAAATTGGTTATCTCAAATTCAAAAATCTGGCCCTGCTTATTTAGTGTGTGTGTTTCGAGACTAGTCAGATGTTTTAGGACAGCCATTATTCAGACTAGGTTTGGTGCAGGATATAAATGCATATTACGTTTTTTTAAATGCATAAAATATTTTTACATTTTAAAAAATCTTAACAAATCCTATGTATTAGTTACATTGTTTATGGCTCTTGAGTGGTCTAAATTTGAGCAGATAATTTGTTGAAGGCTATACAGGTGGTACAGGAGTCTAAGGGGGCCTTTCATAGGAGTCTAAGGCCCCCAGGAGTCTGATTCCCTCATCCCCAGAGGTAATTGATTTCCCAGAAGTTAGCCAGACATGGAGGAAAGTTAGACATTCTCATTGTAATGAGATATAAATGACTTCAGATGTGATGACATATAGAGGAATACTTACGCCAACAATGCTAGTAACTGATTTTGGTTCTTTAGGGGCGCAGTTGAGACAGTGAATCAGGGTGATGTCACACCTAAGACGGGTACTGAGGAACAGACCAGGAAGTGTGTGCTGGCCGCAGAACATGGGCATGTAAACCTCACCTGCACCTTGACCCACTACTTGCTCCACGTACAGAGGCCATTACCGGATGGTTCTAAAGAAAAGGTCCGAGGCTCGTTCCACAGAACGAACTCTCCTTTAAGTAGTCGCGTCCTTATTCGGGCCATAATTGAAGAATCAGTGTGGTATTTCCTTTGGCCAGAAACGCCAGCCTGCTTCAGCATAATGATTCCCCTCAGATCAATTAAACTGTGAAGGGCCCTTTGTTGGAAAATACCCTCCTCAACAGATGCAATTTACCTCGCGCATAAATCAATGGGGACAAGTGGGGCTAATTTAAACAGTTTTATGTCAATTTGGCCTTGACCCCTGCTTCTCCTAATGCCTATATCTGTTAGGGGTATATTATGCGGAACAGAGTCAGCAGCGCAGGCACCTATAACTCCTAGCACTCCCAATACGGCGGCTAGATTCCCATATTGTGCCTGTCCAAGGTGGTTTGTTTACTGGGCCCTTCAAATGAAATAATGGCGCAGTGTACTTTCAATTACAGAGTGCGACTCTGTGTGTGTTTTCTGCATGAGTGTGTGTCTGCGGGTGTTCGTTGGTGCATGTGTGTGTGCTTGTGGGTCAGATAGAGCGAAGGTTGCCAGGGGTTCTGTGAAATACTGGTATTCCAGTGAAAACAAAATTTGGTTTCGGTTTTCAATATTTTTTTTCCCTATCTTAACACAGTCAGTTCAATTTCCCCAAAATATAATCTGGGCATTTTCTGTCATTCTGAAATGTAAACAGATTCATAGTAAACTCAGTCTTGAATGCGACACCTCACACCTGTATGAGCTGTCTACGTGCGAGTGTCTGTGTACATGTCAGCGGATTGTCTGTCCACTAAGCGGTTGTCGTGGTATTGATGAGGTGCGGAAGAGATTTGAGCGCGAAGTAGAACCATCCGAGGCATATTTGATAACTCTGCATATGTTTTTTTTATTATAATTAAGTGTATGATTCAATATTTAATAGAGCTGAAGGTATAAGGTGAGCAGTGATGGACAGTTATCTTGCAGGCCCTGAAGCAGGTCGTTCATTCAAGCTACACTTCACTAACACTGCTAGCAGCTGTTGTTGACGTGAAGCCAATCAAATCCGGAGATTACCCTGGCACATTATGTGGGGTAAAGATCATGATGGAGTACACAAGGAGTTTGTAATTGACGTTAAGCATAGTGAGTGGAATTTTTATTGTCATACAATGACAATAAGTATATACAATGTAACCCTTTTTAACACAGGCTTCATGCATTTTTGCACTGACGCAAGCATTAAGAGAAATCATTTTTCTTCGCTATTGAGGTACTGTAGGCTCCTGAAGCCCCAGGCGCTGTCTGGCAACAGCCACGACCCCAGGGACAACCAATCATTGACAGCTACGACCCCAGGGACAACCAATCCTGGATGACAAATGCAGAGAAGATGTGATACCTCAGACCATAAAGCAAGGTTGTCCAATCTCAGTCCTGGAAGGCCAAAACACATCAGTGTCCCATGTCTGAATTACGGCCTTATTAGGAGACAATGAAAAACAGAATCGTTTATTCTCCCCAGGACTGACATAAAACCCTGCGTTAAAGGGATAGGTTACACAAAACAACCGTTTAGAGTATAGTTTTGCATCAAAACGAATGAATTAAAAGAAGTATTCAACTTTTCCATCTCAGCCTCATTCAACCTCCCAGGGAGAACTGTCTGGCCCAGGGGACCATTGAATGTAGCCCCACTGCTACCCTGGGAAAAGGAGTACGAGTGCCCTGCTGAACCTCACTGCCCAGGTTGCTGCTCTGACCGAGAGAAAGCCAGGAAAAAAGGAAAAAGGGTGTGGAGGTCACATGAGTAATGATCACCCGAGCCTAAACCACTATCATAACCCGTCCCTCAGAAGGGACTCGCCAGGTATCTTTGGAGTTGTTCAGTATTTCTGTGCCCACGCCTAACGCTGCATCTGTTCCCTACGTCCTGCCATGTTAAACAAGGGGGGAAAGAAACGGTTTAAAGAAATAAGGACCCGCAGACCTAATATGCAAATGGAGGTTTTCCAATAGCCAGTCATTTTGAAAGTCAGAATAACAGTTATTTCTGTCAGTTGCACAGGGTGCCATGTTCGCGCTGTTGAAGTGACCTTGAAGGGGTCAGCGTATCCCAGAAATCCTGCTCTACCCCAAGGGCCGGCCCTTTAATGTGTGGTTGAACACAGCTCGCTTCCCCAAAGCAGATCAACAAACATCATCAAATTGCAATAATAACCGTCAACAAAATAATGACGGTAATGATAGCTTTCCCCTATTCCGCATGTAGCGTCTGCTGTGACTGCCGCGGCCGAGCCATTCAAACAAACATCCAATTTGCTGGCAAATTACCCAGGGGGCCGCTGGTGGCTGTCCCACCTGCGAGGAGAGGGAGGAAATTCATTAGGCCGTTGGTAAATATTAATTGTGATTGGCTCTCACTGTGCAAGGGGACTTAATTACAGTCCACTTCCACGTGATTGTCTCCTGGGGGACCAACCGTTTGACGCAGATCGAGAAGCCTCGCCGTCGTCACTGCAGCTGCACAGATCCTCATTGTCCTCTCCTTCCTGTTTGGGGGGGGGGGGGGCGGCAGGTCGGACAAGGTGCCTATCGGTTTCTCTGTACTCGACGCCATCGCCTACAGACCAATGTGAATTGTACGTGCCACCTAGCAGGGAACTGTTATCACTCAAACGTGGAAACAAAATCGCTATGGGATCTTGAATCCTGGTGTTGCCATGTGCCATGGACTGAGCCCAAAAGGCAACACTGTTGGACGGTTGTACACACTCAGGTACACTGTCCGTTCACGGTACATGGTGGGTCTACCTAATTAACTGGGCTTAGTTATGCTGTGTATTGTAAAAAAACATTTAACTGCCTACATTTGCAGGAACTATGACCTATGGGTATTTATTGCGAGATAAGGGAAATAGATTTCTTGCAAAAAAAGGTTTTATTATGGGAGCCATTTTGTTTGTTTTCCAGCATACAGAGGCAACAATTGTAACGTAACAGTATTTCAGAGGGTATTGAGGGCAGACGCGTCTTAAACGTGTCTTATTGTCTGCATGTTCATGCTCATTAGGTTATGCTTCACCCAGTGCATCTTTTTGTGTATATTAGGGTCTAGGTGTTGTGTAGTGCAGAGCTTCCCAACCCTGTCCTCAGGGACCACCAGAAATGTCACGTATTTGTTGTATCCCTGAACTGACACGCATGATATAATTAGTCAGGGGCTTGGAAAACCCTGTGCAGCACACATCCCCGTCCCCACATTACTAGTCAAAGGCCATTCTCCTTCACCGACTGTAGGAAACACGCAAACGGTAAGATTTCAACATACGCATCCAATGCCTCCAAGTTCTAGAAGTACAAAGCCATACCAGTCCCAAAGAAATTGGAAGCTCTGCATATTCAGAGACAAATATGTATCTCCTTGACAGGTGCGCTGTACGCCCACTCACGAATTATAGCCTCCTAGAAAGCTAACGTTTCATCTCTCCGTCCGATGCCACAAGCCTTGGACACATGTACGAAAAGCCTTTGTCTGCTTTGTTATAGTTATAACAAAGACATGGTGTGACGTTAGCTAGGTGGTCAATCTAGCTTTTGTCAAGTTCTGCCGACCTCAAGCACACACCTCTTGGAACACGACCGCAGTCCCTCCCGATCCCGACCTCAACCCTAACCCTAACCCTAGCCCTAACCCATTCCCAAACCCTCCATGTCCTGCAGCTGTTCTTAACCTCTTTGAGAGCTGTTATGGGAATGTCCTGAACTCAAGTGTAAATTATACACTGTTACAGTAATGAGAGTCAGTATGTGTTTACACAGGAAGAGGAGGGCCAAATGAGCCGATAGGGTTGTAAATGCAGAAGAGAAAAGCTTTTGTTTATTTGTATGTGGCGCCACGTCTTTCAAAGGTATCAGTAGATCATTGGTTCCTCGGTCAATCTGTTCATCTATTTGTTTCCGAAGATAAGCAGCCCATCTTAGCTTAAAAGGTCATATACGACGGCCCTCTGGTGTCCTGTGGAAAGGAGGGGTAGCCGGCCCTTCGGGCCTCGCTAAGGAATGGATAGATCAATAGGGAACATAAATTGCTGACATGAGACAGTGGGGCAGTATTTTGCCACACCCCTCTCCTGTATAAGTATTGATGGTTCTCTGAGCTACCTTAGAGATTTTGTTTACCCAAATGGTATGTGAGTGGCTTACCTGGGCACCGTTTCCAGTCAGAAGTGGTGTGCTCTGTATTCGTTTTCAGAGGATGAATCAGCACACAAGAGGTGAGACGGAACGGCTGGCGCTCTAAACTGTGGATAACAGTTATAATCAGCACCTCCCGCTCCCACAGGGGGGCCTATAGATCGGAGAGGGACACAATTATTGTACGCTCTCCTCCAAAGCCTTGTTTCTGTTGTTTTCATGTCTTAGTATCACCACCTGCCACTGATGTAAACAGCCCTGTTGAGCATGCTGAGAATACCAATGTATTACCACAGACACACGGAACAGACACTAACACTCGCGCGCGTGCCACGCACACAGAGAGACAAAGACACGCACGCACACACAGAACAGAGACAGACACACAGAACAGACACAACCGAAACACACCCACACGAGCAAACCCGTACACACATAGAACAGAGAGAAAACACACAGGACATACACACACACACACACACCGAGAGGCAAAGAGTGAGGCTGGGGAAGGGCTTGGAGAATATAAAATGACACCACACAATTTCATGGATAATTGTTCTCCGCATCCTACGCAGCCCTTTCTTTCAATCCCCCGTTCTTCTCTTGATCAGGAAAGCACCACTTAGGAAGCATCTTGCCAATATGACCAGGACTCCATTTTGAAAATGACTCCACTTCTCGCTGGATCTGGCTAAAACCTCTGCTTCTACAGGTGCCGTATCTTAATTTGAGGCAGATTTACGCATAGGAAATATGGGCGTGGGAAATTAAGTTTTGTATAAGTCGGCTACTGCTGCTGCTTTGAAATATGGCACACTGCTATTTTAGTGAAACCTCACATCTGCCGTTCCATACTTTCCCATCAAATAAAGCAGGAAAAAAATATATTGTTAAATATAACATTTGGGCGGAATTATCGAATGTATATCCAGCATCTGTATTTGTAATGTCACTCTTTAATTTGAAGAGGTCTCTGTCACAGGCCCCAGACAGGCTCACAACACCAATCACAACAACCATAGAATCTTCTTATTTCCATGTGATTCCCGACAGTGGCTCCATTTAAAGTGAATAAAGCATCTCAGAGTAGAAGTGCTGGACAATTTCACCTTTTCAATGTGATTATGTGGCATATGGGAATCAGAAGCTCAGATATATGGCAAACCGAACTCTTAGATTTAGTTAGTTTGTGTAGTATGCATAATCACAAATGATCTTTCTGAATCAAATATGTAGTTCCTGCCTCCCGCAACTAGGGTACCTAGGTAATCGATTCATGGCACATTAGTAGACCGTCCTTGGTTTACAATAACAAAGCACCAAGGTGGATGCCCTGAAACCGCAGCCTATGCTAAAACGTGAAGTTTAATAACTTTCTCCATTTATTGCCTAATAAATGACATTAAAAGAGCAGCATCACCCAGTGTCCTCAGTGATCTCAAGTATGTAGCATGCCTGAATAGCCAGATATTCAGACAGCAACCTATGTAGACAGACAAACCCAGTGAACGTACTGTACACAATATAAACCTAGTGAGTATATCTGAACCCATAGCCAAAATAAAAACCCAGTGAACATAGTTGAACAAACAACCAATAAAAACCCAGTGAACATATCTAAACACAACCAACAGAAACACATTAACCACAGCTGAACACATAGCCAGTAGAAACCCAGTTAATATATCTGCACAGAAAGCCAATTGAAAACTAGTGAACATATCTTAACACATAGCCAAAATAAACCCATTAAATATAGCTTAACACAGCCAAAATAAACTAATTGAACACAGCTGAACACATAGCCAATAGAAACCCAATGACTATATCTGCACGTAAAGCCAATAGAAACCCAGTGAATATATCTGAACACATAGCCAATAGAAACCCAGTGAATATATCTGAACACATAGCCAATAGAAACCCAGTAAATATATCTGAACACATAGCCAATAGAAACCCAGTGAATATATCTGAACACATAGCCAATAGAAACACAGTTAATATATCTGCACACAACCAATCGAAACCCGGTGAACACAGCTGAACACATAGCCAAAATAAACCCATTAAATATACCTTAACACAGCCAAAATAAACTAATTGAACACAGCTGAACACATAGCCAATAGAAACCCAATGACTATATCTGCACGTAAAGCCAATAGAAACCCAGTGAATATATCTGAACACATAGCCAATAGAAACCCAGTGAATAGATCTGAACACATAGCCAATAGAAACCCAGTGAATATATCTGAACACATAGCCAATAGAAACCCAGTGAATATATCTGAACACATAGCCAATAGAAACAGATTGAAGAAGTCAGGGGAGCATGCGTGAGGCTTGTAAATGCAACACTGAGCGACTCTGGTTTTATGCGAACGGCGGTGAAAGGTTCTCCACCGGCTTTGTTTGATCCCCGGAGGGCTCTGACAGGAAGCCAAGTGTTGTTATTGGTATTGGATGGTGGACAGGAGCCGCAGCATCCAGAGAGTTAGGTGGAGGGGGGCACAACGGCTTTTGAAAGGAGCTCAAACGAGTGTTTCAGAAAATGTCCAAATGTTTAGACAGATGGCTCTGCTGTGTGCTAATTATCGGCAGAGTGGGTGACACGGCGTGCCACAATAAAGGGGAAACCTGCAGTGTTTCACACACAGACAAAGTCACACACATAGCTACACACAGCTACACAAACACCAAAACACACACACTTTGTGTTGCTTCCAGTCCGCTCTGACATTCTTCCACCTTCTGTTTGTGAAAAGGAGGGTATCCAGAGGTAATGTCCTCTAGTCAGGTATTCATGGGGCAGCTTATGCATATACACACGCTCATTACCACCTAGGTGCTGGGGATGACTGTTGAAAGGTGTTGTTTGTCTGGCAAACCCACAGGGAAAACAAATGTCACTCTCCTTTCTCGGCTGACGGTCTGAAGAGTGTTTATGAATAACGTATATTAATGTGCACCGCAGCCTCAACATGTCGCCCCGAAAACTTGAGAACCGCTCGATTTAAGACAAACGTTTCTCAGTTCTGTCGGCTTTCACACGGTTGAGGACTTTTGGCCAAGGTTTTGACGTTTCCATAGTTACCCGTGATGACAAATGTAATTTCTAGGAGAAAATTGTTCATTCGCCTCATGAGTCCAGTACCTTTCACCCTTTTTACAGTAGCCAGACGTTTTGATAATATCCGGCAAATCAGACCTATTTTTTCCACATCCTTGTACTTTTCCATACGGTTCCGGCACCGATGGTAGAATACTGCACAGCTTTGTTTGGCACAGCTTAGCTCAGCTCAGTAGTTGGAAAAGGCTGTCCGTGACTCTTACAAGTGCCGCTGAATCAGCCAATCAACCCTGTACATGTGGTATAGAGCTTGGAACAGCAATCCAAAAATTATGGACAACGACCACACTGGATGATTATAGCAGACTTTTGGGTGATTTTGTTTGGCAAGCTTAATCCTAAAGAAATCTGAAGGATAAACTATAAATGTTGGTTTATGAATGTTATTGTTAATGTAACAGTCGGCTACAAAAATCAACATGATGATGGCTATAACATTCATACAGAATAGACTGGCATTTTTAAGGCACGGCGAACATTTTTTTAAATGTATTGTTTGACTGTCATCGTGTGAATTTTTTCTAGAATATTTCCCAGCTGGGTATTGACAGGGCAGTGGGTTTGGCTACAACACTCAGGGTCTTCTACCATCAAACCTTCTGCTCCTCTACGTTCGTTACAAACGCGGAACTCAGATTCCCCAAGCGCACGTGGTAGCAGCCAACCACACACTGAGGCGTCACCAGAGCCTCGTGCCGTCACACGCCGTGGCTCGTCAGACAGGAGGGTTAATGAGACGCCAGGCTCCAGATGTTTGGCTGGCGGAGGTGTCACGTCGGAGGAGCGGGGCGGGCGTGGAGGAGCGGGGGGGAACCGGGGGGGTGGGGGGGGTGTTTACCAAACACGCGGTGTAGCCCGGCGTCGGGCAGCCACATTGCCATCTGGCATCCGCGCCAGGGTTGTCACGTGAACCCTGGCAGATGGGGCACCGCTTGAGCAGTCATTAAGGCGGAGTTGAGTGGAGGGCGTACGGGTAAAAAGGGGGTTGAACCAGTGAGTCGGATGCCGCCTGCTTCGCTGAGGGTGGAAAGTGGAGGAGTGACTGATGATTGTGAAGCCTGCCAACACTCCTTCCTGATGTCCAGTGAGCAGCCTGGAGTGAGCTATAAATACTGTGGCACTTTGACCTGTTCCCTGGGTAGAGGCCACAGCTCCTAATCAGCAGGACAGATGTGTTGGTTGTTCTGGCGTTCTGCGTGTAGGCGAAGCGTGTCTGGCTGGGATCTGTCTTTGGATCTGTCTTTACCTCCCGTAAATGATACAACCCTGGTAACGGTTTTTCACCTCATCATGAAACGGCAATAATTGGCTAGCAGGTGAACTTTGAAAGTTTTGCCGAAGACCACATTTTCATGGTGGAACTGAACGTTTTTACAGGAGCCCAGAGTTGAGTGGTATCCTCAAGGCAGATTGTGGAGCTAATCCGTGTAATAACCATTAAAGCAGCGCGTCTGGGAGTCCATAATCTGTCGCCCAACGCCAAATGTGCCCACCTACACTTGGGAACGCACCTTTGAGGATAATGTCCGATCCCCTTTTCCACATCATCCTTCAGAGGGCGCTGGGGGGTGGTTGTCCAGCTCGTCCCATCTCTCCCAACCTGATACTGTCCGTGGGCATTTAGTCATGTTATTTATGTGTTTATTTATTTATCTTACTTACGGTGGTGGATTCTTGGACAAGCACCAGGGAAGCAACAGCTTCTCATGAATATTCATCACCAGTGTCAGTTTTGTTTGCAAAGATGGACACTGAATTGCATAATCCTGGTTTAGAAAAGGCCCCCTAAGGGGAAGCCATTTTGCAGTTTTTTTCTACAAAACTGGATGAAAGCACAGCGCCCGTTGAGTGCTAGCATGGGACTCAGGTACTTGTAAGCACCTTGCTTAGATGAATGCTTGGCTAAATCTTCTCTGGTAAACAAAACAAATGCGAACCGCCGCCATAAACTTAAACGTAGCAAAGCATGAGCCCCAACAGTCATCACTCATGACTAAGTGGTTTCAGGTAGCTCAAGCTAATTGGTTGCGCAGAGTCAAATAAGGTGTCAGTAATTAGCGGAAGCCATTCTCAGTGATTTAAGGTGCTACACTGCACCTCAGTCCAATCTGTGGGCATGACACATCGCCAGAGAGACTGTGGATGACGGGGGAATCCTGCTGCTTGTCATCTGGGGGTGGTAACACCACAACCAACATGGAAAGCATGCAGGAAGTCTGTTGTTTGCTTAACTCTGGGAAAACAGAACCTACCCAACCTGAAGAAAACTTCTGGACACGCCCCTACCCCTCTATCATAGTAAGTGGAGGGTTGGAGGGAGCTTGGGCCTTGGATTCTATTTTCAGGTCAATTAATTTCTCTCACATTTTGGATGGGGAGGCCTTCAAAATAATCCTAGTGGAGGAGACTTGACAGATACAACCTGGGTTGTGGCGATGGGAAAAAAGAAAGTATTAAGGTGAGATAGATATATTTCTTAATGAATAAAGCTACACGTATTAGTAAAGCTAAGTTATTGGATGTCCTCCAAGGTCTTTGCACTGAGAATTATCCCCTGTGAAGGTTTTTATTCATTGTGATTTTTTGGGGGATTCTGAGTATTGATCTCCGTACATTCTCAGAAATAAGAACAATTCCTAAAGGGTTCTTTGGCTGTCCCCTTAGGAGAACCCTATCCAGGAAACATTTTGGGTTTGAGACTGGTTTTCGGTAAATCTTTTTCATTTCCATATTGAACCTTTTTCTCAGAGGGTGTTATAAGCAGCCCCTAAAAGTTTTTAACCTGTTCTCCCAGCAGCTTGGTGGAGGAATCTTTAATTATCCCAATTGGATAGTCCTTTACTGGTTGCAAATGTTTTAAAGGACTATACAAACAGCAGCCTGGTAAATACAACAAAAACCAGTTGCTGACTGTGTCTACAGAATGTTATGGTTTAAACCTTTTACTTCAGCGCAATTCGTCATCTCTGTCTTTTTTTTATTTTACATATTATGTACAAACTAATGATCGGGTGGTCCAGCTGTCTAAGCCAATATCTCATTTTCATGCACTGATAAAGTGTAGAGGAAAAACTATTTCCTATTCCAAGGATAGGAAAAGACCACAATCATGAGGTCACCATCACTTTCTGAGAAGTGAATTTGACCTCAAAAGAAGGCACAAGGGCCTCAAACGTACCCATGGCACAGCTACAGACCGCTCCAAGGTTGCCTTTTCCTCCTTTGGTTCTGCCATCTAAGGCAGAACAGAAAGAAGTGGTAGCTCAGATCAGGAGGTCTGTTAACTTTGACCTACAACTATGGTTGCCATGACAGCATGGCAATCCATCTTATTTTCATGTTTGTGAGACGTCAAGTGTTCCTGTATTGTAACTTCAGTAGAAGACGTAATATTTTGGGAACTGACAAGGGGGGGATGGAAAGGCAAAGGCAACGGGACAGAACAACCCACAAACGCTTAGTTGTTGACTTGTTCTCTGTGCTGAATAAAAATCCATCCAGTCTTTTGAGAAGTTTCGCTTTGCTTCTCCTTCTTGTGTTCCCTGAAAGGTGGACCTGCCCACAACAGCGTTGGTTCAAATCATGCCAACTGTTCTTTCCGCAAATCCCCACATCCCTATAGAATAAGGCACAGAAATGCTAAAAAACTATATAAAAAAAAAAAAAGATTCAGGAGTGAAAATGTGAGGCTCCCGGAACGTCGCTGTCACTCTTTCATGCTTGGTTTCTTCAGACGTGTGTGCTGCCGAAGTGATCAGGAAACACAAGCACATGGTGTGCCATATTTGTTCCATATTTCTGTGTTAGACATGCCTTCTCCTATCACACTGAGGGAATAGAACATTCTCCACCGGTCAGCTTATTCACCGGCAAAGATCACCTTATCGTAGTTATCCAGGCAGGATTAAAGAAATGCTTGATCCAGTGCAGTTTTTTTTTTTATTTGCCAGAGAGAAAGAGACCCTTAAAACTCTGGTATATGTATAAATCTGAGCAGACATAAATTCAACCGGGCTACAATGAGTTGGTTCCAGGTCCTTTCAGCTTGTTCATCCTGTTAGCTGGCACCAGTGATTAGGACACACACTCACTAAACCAACACCGCGCTCTGCCCGGTTTCCAACTAGACAGACAACAGGCGAGGGGAACGAGGTAGAGACCATATAAAGCCAGGCGGTGTCTTTCCGCTTCACAGACGAAAAATATTGTATTTCAGAATAAGAAGCCACTACATTGAGGGGACGTGATGTACTGTGGGGAGAACGGGCTCGTCTGGCTAGGTGACCACTGCATTCGCCTCGGAACCAGGCTGCCTCCCGGTCGTGGGCCGGTTCAGTCAGTACCGTATCGTCCTGTGCACTTTGGTCTAGTTGTGGTTGGCTGGACGAGGTACCTGGGGGACAGTCCTCTGTGCCCGGAAGCCAACGTGTGTTGAATTTTAGCATGGAATTATCTTGGCCTTCCACAGTCGTCCGCGCTTTGTTGAATCTCGTTTCCACTTCAGTGCTGGTTGGCCATGGCAGCTTTGAAGACAGTGGAGTACTGCTTACTATAAGGACCATCGAGAAAACCACCATGTTAAGAGTGCCCAAGCTCTACTCAAAAACCCTAACCCCTGTGCACCACTACCCCAGCAGTGCAAAGTTTTGTCAAAGCCACAAAAGCACATCTGATTCAACATCTGATCTAATCACAAAGCGTTCAATTATCTGTTTTGGATTCTGTCCACTTTTGATCCATAAAAAACATAAAACTGAAAGTCAGGGATGAACTTTCTTTATTTGCATGAGCCCAAGATGACTTTCTTTCCGGTCTCACGTGGTCTCCAATAAGTATGATGTAACACGGTATTTTATGCCAGAACACATAGCAGACGAACAGTGATCATAGCCCACCATTATACAGTATATTATAAGAAAGGTTAATTGCACAAAATACCCTTGGATGGTATGTTCCAACCTCCCCTACGGCCCATGGTTCTCTTCATAGAGTCCTATGACAGTTATATACACTGTTCCTTGCCGGTGGTGTGGACAGGTCATATGGACAAGTGGTATGGACAGGTCATATGGACACGTGGTGTGAACAGGTCATATGGACAAGTGGGATGGACAGGTCATATGGACAAGTGGTGTGGACAGGTCATATGGACACGTGGTGTGAACAGGTCATATGGACAAGTGGTATGGACAGGTCATATGGACAAGTGGTGTGGACAGGTCATATGGACAGGTGGTGTGAACAGGTCATATGGACAAGTGGTATGGACAGGTCATATGGACAAGTGGTATGGACAGGTCATATGGACAAGTGGGATGGACAGGTCATATGGACGAGTGGTATGGACAGGTCATATGGACAAGTGGTGTGAACAGGTGGTATGGACAAGTGGTGTTGACAGGTCATATGGACAAGTGGTGTGAACAGGTCATATGGACAAGTGGTGTGGACAGGTCATATGGACACGTGGTGTGAACAGGTCATATGGACAAGTGGTGTGAACAGGTGGTATTGACAAATGGTTTGGACAGGATTTTATGCCATTCATCTGTATAGAAACTCTTCAGATTCTTTAGACCTTGTTCCTCCCTTGTGGACTCCTTGTCAGCTCAGTCCACAGAATGGGATTTAGGTCAGGGGACCATAATGGCCATTCTATTTTAGGTTAATCATCTTCTTGTGGATTAGAAAATATGATTTGGGTTATTGTCCAGCTGGAAGACCCAACCACATCCAGTTTAAGCCTCATGGTTGAGGCAGAGTGGTTTTGGCCAATAATCGAGGTACATGATGGAGTCGATGTTGCCATGTACAACAAGGTGAAATTACAACTGCCCTAAAACACCAGAGATCCACCCACATACTTCACTGTGTTTTTGTCCATTTTGCCCATCTCTGGTATTTGTTGTCAAAAAGATTGTTTGTCGTTTTGGTGACTTCGTAATCAACTTTTGCAATTTCCCAACTGTGATGTTTGGAAATGTTTTGCCGTTTAAACATTTCACCTGTGCATGGAGGGAAAACCCTTACGCACAGGTGTTCAACCATTAGGACAGTAGCTCTCCAAGAACTGGCTTGAAGACCCCTGCCCTAAAGAAACCGAATGCCATGGATGATCATGGTGTCCCAAAGAATCAGATGAACTTCATAAGTAAAATCGGAATATGCATTCATTTGATTTTGTTCATAAGATTTTCCTGGGGTGTCAATAATTGTTCCACACCTGGAATAATATAATTATTTTTTGACAATTGACAGAAACATATTCTTAGAAAAAGTGTATATATTTAAGTGTTTTTTGCTGATATTTACCTGGGGTGCCAATCATTCTGGAAGGCATTGAATACACTGTATACTGTTTGACTGTGTTGTTTTTACAGTGTGTGTGTGCAGGTACGTTAAGTCAATAAAAGGGGTGAGCGTTAGCCCTTGTAATCCGTGAGCTGTGACAGAGGGAGATTTTCTGCGGTCAAGGATACACTCACACCCACAGTCAATACCAAGATCTGTTAATGAAGCAAAATCCTGGGAAAATTAATCTAGTGCTCGCTGGTCAGCCAAGGTTCATCTGACGTGTTATGAGTCATCCATACACTTTGTTTTACCCTAGGATTTTTCTGATTGTTATGGAAAATTTTATTTGAATACTTTTGGACTTTTATAGCCCTTGTCTTTGTTTGGTTTTTGAAAGGTCACAACAGAGGTTTGGGTTAGCCTCTTCCAGCTTTGCCCACCTGGATTTAGGCAGTCTCTAAACCTATTCTTCTAAAAGGTTCTTCCATCTCTGCAAAAAAACTCTTCAGCATACAATGATGAAGCCCACTGCATTCCTGGGAATTTTCAATGATTTAGCATTTTCTTTTGTAAACTTCTCCAAATGCATCAACACAAATATCTGTAGGTCTTCAGATATTCTAACAGTTCATGGCTTGTGTGTGTCCTTATATAGACAGGTGTGTGATCTTTAAATCACATCTAATACATTTTTATTAAAAATGTATTTATTGTTTTTAACCATATTTATTGTGCGCAGATTGATGGCAAAAATTTAATTAAGTGACGGGGGAAGGCCAGCAAACCCCAGCATATAATGTCCATAGGTGTGTATGCGCTTTGCAGGTTAAAATTCATCTCAATGCACCATGGTAAAGGGTGCCAATTAATCTCAAACACTGAGTGGAAGCAACACACATCACCATTATCCAGTTTCAGTTTCAAGAGAAAAACATAAAATATATGCAGTTTAAAAGAGAAATTTATGTGAATTTATGGCCTCCATCTGATTGCTCTGACAAGTCATAATAAAAGGGAGGTTCAGAGGTCTATTTCTTGGTTTGGAGAAACTATTGGGTTTTGTCCACATTAAGAACAAGCTACAAATGATACGAGATGTGTCACCAGTCAAAGCAGACAAATTATCAGTTGGGAGCCCGTCAAGTTGACGGCACTGAGTTCTATCAGACATATAATATGCAAACTAGTAAAATGTTCAAGGCTGCTGAAATGGTGCCATGTTTTTTCCTGAAGCCAGATTACATAGATAAAATATAATTAGTGTATAAAAACTGCATAGCTGTTCACTAACAAGGGTTTCGAGTATTTTAGCCAGGGGTGACAGCTTTAGGATTTGCCAATAATTGTTTAAAAGTGATGAATCTCCTCCTTTTAGCAGTGGTATAACAAATGCACACTTACAGGCCCTTGGTGTTTTATTACATTTCAGGGTAAGATTGAAGAGATATGTAAGTGGTTCAGCAATAAAATCAACTGCCAATTTTTAAATGCAGGGATCAAGGATATCGGTATAATTGATTTTGCACAGGATGCATCTCACCTCAATGTGTAGCATCAGGGTCTGAATACTTATGTTCATGACGTATTTAAGTTTTTCATTTCCAAAACACCTGCAAAAATGTTTTGGGGGGGTGAAATGTTCCAGAGAGGATGCCTGCAACTGATTGAGCTCCTTAGTGCGCTCAATCAGTTTGACTGTGTCAAAATAATAAAACAACTTCGTGGAAATGTATATTGTTATCACCTTGCTTAAACGTAAATGAGTCAACGTCCACTCGAATGGTTTATTACCATCACGGAAAACGGGCTACTGTTTGGGCAAAACCCACGCAACATGAACGATAACTGCAAGGTAATACCCGTAGTCTCAAAATTAAAATCACATTTTTATTGGGTAAGTGTGCCTATATCTAAACAACAGGTACTGACTATCATGTAGACTTTCTGGGCTTTTATTCTGCATGCAGGCATTTGCCGGATAAATTGTTGTCATTGAAAGTAGTGTTCAGTTCATTTTACTTTTGCAGACTACATTGTTTTTTGTAAGTATTTTAATATACATATTGTACTTTTCGGACTTGGTCATTGGTAAATCAATAAACACGTAGGAATTCCTTCTTCCTCCTCAGCGTAGTATTAATCATTGCAATACAGTCGCTAATCGAGTACTTTTTCTTTCCGGGCACACCACTCACATCAGAGCACATCACCTGCGATGTTAAAGGGTTAATAGGGGGAGGGCTATGAGAGCTCGGGCGACTCCAAGGTGTTCGCGTACTTTGTTTGGAGTCGAGTGACCGGTTACCTCGATAAATGGTCACGCATCACATTCGGCTCCACTAACGTGCGTCAAAATTTTTCTGAACCATTCCACATCGCGCCGGTGGCGTTTGTGAAAGGCACGTACACTGCAGAGTCTCGGCTGCTGTCTGGGCACTAAATGGTGCTGTCAGGTGCTACACGTTAAGCTGTGACATCTCTTCACCGCCGTTCTAACCTGTCATTCACCCTTGGAGCTTGTCACAACGGTATGCTTGGCTTGACCCGCCGCATGCCTGTCTCCTCGCTGTCCCAGGGAGCAGTGGTTAAGCAAAGAGTAATAGGCCTGCTGCTACTTATTCATTTAGGCACTAAAAGGCTGTCAAAAGATCCGCAGAGGGATTGCCGTGGCCTTTTGTGTTAGGAAACTAATGGGGTGTAAAATTGACTTATTATGCTCCACATCTAAATCAGCTGTGTGACCTCTTTCTTACTCTCAAACGCTGTCCTTTTCGCTGCATACACACACTTTCAATCGCTCATCACAAACACACTGGTATCACAATACTTTTGAGGACCATTTATTACCATAAAACCTGCTAATCCTCAATGTTCAAACCTTTATTCTATAGGTCTAACCAAAATTCTTAAAAAAACATTTTGCGAGGACGGCCCATTGTCATTGCATTGTCCTATTTTCAGTGGTTTCTGAGGCGTTTTGGGACAGTATAGAAAAAACAAGTTCATACAATATGTTGCCTGCACCATTCAGAAGCTGACAAATACAAACACGCACTACCTAATTTCTTTGATAAGCCTGCAAACATGGCCAAGAGAACGGGGAAGACACATGATCTGTGCCACTTTGACGGTGGTTCCAGATGTGGAGGCAGCATCAAACAGTCGACCAAGCACAACATTAATCTTCTGTCAGATAAGGTTGCAATAAACCAAATCCATTCCGTGAGTGGCAGTTCTGCGTGGGTGAACTTTGTTAATGAGAGGTCAATGGCCAAGCTTGTTCAAGTTCACAGAAAGGTAGCAGATATTAGGCTAATCAAATCAATTCTAGGGCTACCTCGCAACCAGTAGTCGCTAAAACCAATATATTTTAAAGAACATCCAACTAAATTATTTATGGCAAAACTTCAGTTTAAAATAATGCTTTTAAATATCTTAGGAGTTTGTGCTCATCCCGGTTGATTAAATATTTGGGTTGTTTTATTCATGATCCACATACAGCGGCTTGTATTGCTCTTCTTGTAGCAGCATTTTCACTCTCGACATCAGTCTAAAATGAACGGCTTCCCACTGTGCAGACGTGTAGAACAGAGATTGCATGTTACACAGGCAATTTACAGAGAGAGAACGCATTTAACATTTCAATCAGATTGGAACTTCGGGGAGGTGATGGGAAAACGTGACACGTCACATCTACTAGTGGGCACCTCCTCTGCCTCCCCCCTCCCCCCTCCAAATAGGGCACCTAGCTTCAAATCAAACATCCGTGTGTGTGTGTGTGTGTGTATATTTGCCTATCCTACTGCTATAATACAAATGACTGCATTCGCATGGGAAGAGCGTTCCCTGATTTTCTGAAGCTGATATCCTCACGCCAATCCCTCCTTTTTGATCACAGTTGCCGTCAAGAGCGGAAAAAAACCCAGGCAAGAGGGAAAGATGAATCATATTTTAGGTTGCCCAGGCAGGATGGGCTGAGCGCCACCAACTTCATGATTCCTCGTCCATCTCCCTGTTTATTTCTGGATGTGGTTATGCTGTCACTGTCATCTCCTCCAGACGCCTCCCGCACCCTTCAGTTTGATTTACGCTCTGCTCTTTGTGTTGAGCTCTGTGTGCGGTGGTCTGGATCTTTCTGTTTCTCAATCTGTCAATTAGATTTTTTTGGTCCCGCAAATAGACATTATATTGCCCAGCGCTGTTCAAACGATGCAACTTTTCAAAACAAACAGCATATTTATTAATTATTATGTAAGTAGCAGAGGAACTAGTTTATACTGTGACTGCGAAAAGACAAGTTCCAGTTGTAAAATGTCTAAACGGTGAATGGTAATTTAGTGCAATTGTATTTTTGAATCTTATCATTGGAGTTGAATTCATCTGTGATGTCTATAGGCTTACCTGTGTAAAGTAAAGTGTATTACTTCGGCAAATGGGAGAGCAATTAGGCTTCTTTCAATCACTCCTTTTTGTTAGTGTGTGATCCTAGTTTTACTAAATATGTGGCATCCAGAAGTTCCTGCAAAGGTGACAAACACTGGTGATTCGGTCCCCACAAAGGAAAAGTCTATTTCTGGTTAATGCTAGGGAATCATGTGGTCCCTACATAGACAGAACAACACACATATGCGTGTGTAGAACTTATTGTATTTGTCACCGAAAATCCTCCTAGCAATGCAATTGCCTACATCGTGGAATTATATACATGTCTATGTTTTGTTTTGCTTATTCATCAAATTTCCGTTTTAGCTGTGTTGAGATTCCCGGGGATTTTTCACCCGTCAAAGATCAAAAAGAGTGGGCCTACTGCTGAAACTACTCAGGTTTGTAGAGTAATTCACAAAATATTAGCACAATCATTAACAGCCTTCCAAGTGTTTTCTACATTAGTTAAATAGCATGCATATATATATAGCAAGCCCCATGAAATATTAACCCCGCAGTAACACTTACTATTAGAATATATCAAAAGCAATGTCATGTATTAGACATAAAAGCACAAGCTGCCGCCAAATATTCCAAGCCCACTACATCAAATTGTACACATCTATAAAAAAACAGTCAACATAGACTTTATGGAATGTCAAATTGATGGGTGACATTCTGTGTCAATACAACAAGCAGCTCAAAATTCTTGTTACCTTCTTAATTTTACACACACAATGAATCCCTGGTAGCTCCATTGGACCGGTCCTGATTTGCAGTAGAGGAAGTCCGTATTACCTAATGTTGTTGTCATTGTATTTTCTTGCCCCTCACCTGGGTGCCGGGGTATTGACTGGGCTTTTCATCGCATTGAATGCCTCATGCATCGCGGCAATCGATCATGGGGTTGGACAAGCGGTTATAGATCCCCCTTTGTACTTGTGGCATTTCCATGTGCTTCATCACCTTCTGATATGACACTGATGAAGGACTGAGGACAAAAGGCGTCCAGAGAGACCGGAGAATCAAGTAGCGATCCCCCTCTGGCTATACATTCCCAGACAGGGTTATTAGTCATCATTTAAAGCTGCAGCCATCTTAGTTTGGGGTTTTGTTGCTCTAACAAATTTACTTACTTCTCTTCCAAACATCCTGCAAGCAGACTGAACACAAACCTTTTGGTTTGGATGACATTTGGCGGTAGGGGGCCGAGGGCTTTAAGTGGAGCAGTTGTTGAAGGCAAAGTTGTTTAGGCTAATTTCCTATAGTTCTACAAACCTTAGAAACGTATCTGCGCTCATAAAAAATAAACAAGAGAGGATCGAATAATTCCTACGTTGTGTCATTGTTTCTACGTCATCATAACTCTAGTAACTTACACAACTTTCCTGGACATTTCATTGAATCTAGCCAAATAGCAAAAATTATGTGATTTAACCAGCATGTCAAGTGCATAGGCCGCGAACTCTGCATCACTGCTCACACAAACACAAATAGCTCTCGCTCTCAAATGCAAAATTCGCATTGCTTCGTATATTTTAGTTTCTGGAGCGTTCGGTGTCGGCTACATTAACCCAAACAAAGCTTGTCATAGGCCTTCACTCCACCTCACCTCACATAACTTCAAGGAGAACCATATACGTTTTACTTGCAACCATGGCACTGGTTATATTGTCAGTCAACACACTCTGCCAAAGACTGTTTTTTAATTTTAACTCATAGTATGTCAGGGTTGTTATCGTAAAATGTAAATGTAAAATGCTGCATAGCGCACCTTAAAGACTGTCTGACTTAAGTTCTTGCAATGATGATGAAATTAAGAGAAATGTAATGAGACGTAAAATAATTATATTTATTCAGATCACCAGCAGGTATTAGAATAGGTATTGTCGATGTATTGTTACAGGAACTATGCCAAGTAGCCTACAGGATGAAAACATGTTAAATATCAATGCACACACACATATATATATTTATACAGTAACATCACAGTAAGTTCCACAATTATCACAAAGAGCAATACAATAATGCTGAAGCAAAAATAATTAACGTTAAATTAAAGGCAGTACCTTAAAATATTACAGATTAAAAATAAACATGATATGATGAACTAAATACATTCCAATCAGCACACATTAGTATTGTTTTCCCAGGATGGTCTTGTACAAGAAAAATGACAAAAAATGAGATTTTTAGGAATGTGAATCTTACAGAGCATGTATCTCAAATGGCACAACATACCCTTCACTATGAAGGGTGCAAGGGTGCCGTTTAGGACACTTTAAACAAGACCCAGTGAATGACACTTTCTATGCAGGTGACCCAAGTGCATAGTTGACCCCTGAAGTTACGCTTCCCACCCCCATTACCGACCTCCCTTTGATCGGGTGACCAACTTTTTCTGGGGCCGCAGACGGCGGGGGGGCGAACGACGAGGAAAACTCGAGACAAACAGTGTCTTAAATGGCCCTGGACAGTGTAGAGCGCGGGCCTCACGTCACGGCGAGGGAGTGTGCCTGACACGGCATCACAAAAGTCAAGAGAGTGCGTTTCAAGGAACAGTGAAGACCTCACAGAGGCCTTCCCAATGGCTGTCTTTGCACGCATTTCCGTCCTAAAGCCCTGCTCTGGAAACCCAGAATGAATTCAGTACCGAACTCTCCGAACAACCGGTGACAAGACGGTGGGCCAGACAACCGGCTGGCCCCGGGCAACTGCACTGAGGCAATATGCGCTCTCGCCTGGATACCGGAATATCGCTAGATTGACGCGTCTCCCCACTTCCTCCGGTGATTGGTTGGAATCAGATCAGAGAGGCCTCCCAATTGGTACCCTATTCACCGGCTGGTGCACTACATTTGATCAGGACCGCTGGACGTGACCAGCTTTGCACGGTTGATTCCCGGCACTGGTGTGTTCGGCTGACTGAGGTGATCGAATGGCTCGTCACAAGGAGCCCTGAAGACTGGCTGTAAGCTGGCTGTTTGGACACGCATCTAAAAACCCTGTAGTTTATGTAGTAGAAAGACCCCCCCCACACACACACACACACACACAAGAATAATCAATCATCTCAGTGCCAACGACCACAGTATTGTAGTGTCCAAAAAAACTATTTTAAAGTCCATGAGGAAAACTAATAATTATAATGCCAGCTTTTACACAACGGGGCTTGTTAGTCTGCTGTGTTTTTGCACGGTAGCTTCATTGGCAAAGAGGGTCTCTCTTCCGCCCACTGAGACGCTGCGATGAACACAGGCAAGGAAACAGAAATTGGATGCAACAAACATAATGACGTGTCTGCGGGTGTGTGTGTTTGTGTGTGTGAACAGGTGTTAAGAGGAGTAAGACAGGGCCATGTTTTATCTTGGTTTTAAAGATTGACTTCTGGATGTTTTTTTGTTTCTTTTTAATACCCAAGGCTGTGAAATTCATATGAATGTTTCTGTACTCATTGTCAAAGGTCAAAATGATACAGTTTCAACCCCACTTTGTCAACAAAGGTGAAAAAGGCAATGCTTCTTTGAACACTGGGCCCCTAAAGGCAGGTATCGTCGGTCCCGCCTCATAGGCTTCATCGCAATGAGCCAAACCACAACGTAAAAGCCAGACAGGATGAAAGCTACGACTACGACATGACAAGAAAACCTCTAGTGCCGGTACGAGGATCTGCCTACATTCATACTAGTCAAAGCAAAGGCATTTCCCGAAAGGGCGATGGGGGAGATGTCAACTGTCTTTTAGATGGTTTATATTTTGTATCTACTCAATGGGAGCCAATGGGATGGCCATGTGAGGTCAGTAAAGATTAGGATGAAAGGCCAGGGACATCATCCAGTCACCGGATACCCGCAACACCAAGCTCCTCCTCTCTTCTCTTTAGTGTCCAACAGTTTCAGAGTCTCTGGGGAAACGTTTCAGTTCTGTTCCGTCTTCCTGTCGTGTCCCGTGGGTGTTCTCAAAAGTGCTGAAGTTCCGGCAGGTTCTTGTAAAGATCCAAGGAGTCAGGGTTGGAGAAAGCCCCTCGCTGGCTCACTTCCTTCCCCGCAATCACCTGCTTCACCGCCACCTCCACCTTTTTACCACTGAGAGTGTACTAGAGAACCACACACAGACAGAGACAGGAGTGAGGGGAACAGACCAAAGCAGTGGGAAAGAGGTTGTTATTTGACCAGAGCAGTAAGGGAACAGGGTTTTATTAGACCAGAGCAGTAAGGGAACAGGGTTTTATGTGACCAGAGCAGTAAGGGAACAGGGTTTTATTAGACCAGAGCAGTAAGGGAACAGGGTTTTATGTGACCAGAGCAGTAAGGGAACAGGGTTTTATTAGACCAGAGCAGTAAGGGAACAGGGTTTTATTAGACCAGAGCAGTAAGGGAACAGGGTTTTATGTGACCAGAGCAGTAAGGGAACAGGGTTTTATTAGACCAGAGCAGTAAGGGAACAGGGTTATATGTGACCAGAGCAGTAAGGGAACAGGGTTTTATTAGACCAGAGCAGTAAGGGAACAGGGTTTTATTAGACCAGAGCAGTAAGGGAACAGGGTTTTATTAGCTTAGAGCAGTAAGGGAACAGGGTTTTATTTTGGATAGAAGAACAGTGTTCTCACCGGAATGTCTTTGGTCTCCAGCAGAAGTGCCGGGACGTGGCGTGCCGAGAGGGCTTTCCGGATGGCCCCACGGATTTTCTGCACCAGCTCCGAGCTGAAGGACTGGTTGGGTGCCATCTTGAGGAACAGGATGACTCTCTCCTCACCATCCCCGTTGTACTGGGGAACGCAGAGGCTGTCACACACCTCTTCAAAAGCCTCCACTTAAGATTAGAACAGAAATATTTTAAAAAACAAAAATTTAACAGACATTCTAATACGTTCAAAACGAGCAGAGGATTTGCTTCTAAATTACACCTTATTTCCGGAGTTAACATAGTAAACCGTAAAGAAAAACTGCGTTTGGTGGGTTGGAAAATATCTCACCAATGTTGTAGATCTCAGAGCTCCCGAAGCGTACCCCGTTGGGATTCAATGTTCCGTCACTGTGATAAAGACGCAAAAAATAAAGAAACAAAAACAAAATAGCCTAAACCCCCCAGTCTCCCAAAGTAGCATGTAAGGTAGCGACGTATCAAATCTCTGATGCATTGTGGGCAAAGTGTGTCATCCACGGCCAACGAACAGTCGACCAATCGAAGGTCATGTATATGTGGGTCAGAGGTCATACAACTCACCTTCTGCCTAGCATCACTATTCCCCCCGTCTGTGGGTTTATCTGACAGTAATCACCATGCGCCCAGACACCTGCAAGCACATGGGGCTGTTACCATGCACCGTTCAACACAGTTCGCCAGTAGGATGTGGATCAGATGGGGGAGCCAGGAGCGACTGGGGACTTAGTGGGCACGCGGGCATATTAACCATCTTGAAGAGTCTATAAGATAAGTTATTCATGTTTCCTGGAGAAAAGAAAATCTAAGCAATAATAAAAAAAGTATTTAACGTCAATACTCTCAAAGTAGGAGCCTTTGAAACAGAAAAACCTGGTGCTGTATAAGCAGTCACAACAGCCATCACTTTGTTTTATTTTTCTTCCTTTCCAAGTTCGTGAGGGGAACTAGTGCTTAAGGCCTTGCCTCATTGCAGCAATTCCCGGGCAGGCTCGGAGACAAGATGGAGACATACATCTTGTATGCTTCTTATCATACTGCTCCCTCAAACAGGAAGTACGTAGCGCTACCTATGCACTTGGAGGAGAATGGATTCACTGGCCACGAACCACGACTGAGGTTGCAGGCACCTGAACAACACCAATCCAGTACGTTGGAGGAGAATCTCCTTAGAGAGGCGGGACTAACCTGGGAAGGAGGAGAAGTAAGCCTTGTGGTATTTGCTTCCATTCTCGTCATTCCAAAAGTGGGTGGGCTGACAGGGGATTGGCTTCAGACAAACCAGCTCTCCACTCTCCCCCCACACGGGCTTTCCTGAGGGAACACACACACACACGTCAGTACTCAAGGATATTTCCACAGTGCAAATCCTATTTTGAACCACTCCGTAGGAGTCCTCACCATCACAGCTCCAGGCTTCCACAGCCATTCCCAGGTTCCTGGCCTGGATCTCCCCCCTGGAAACAGGCACCGTCACATTCTGGCCCATGAAGCAGGACACGATATCGGTCCCCCCTTAACACACAAGACAAGAACACAGCTTAAGTCTCTTGTTTCACTGTGGACCATGTTAATTCACTGGTGAGGATCATCTAGCCAGTTCATCCATCCAGGCAGGTTATCCAACCAAGCCAGTCAGTGAGTCATCCAGTCATTTAACCAGGTCATCCAGCCTGGTCGGTCAGTCAGTATTGCTGTTCTGTTTTCGCCACAGTGCTTTAGATGTAGTTCTTTTGACATTGCTGACATCTAAATGGGGCACCTCTTACTCTAATTAATATTTACATTTTCAGAGGAAAAAAATACCTTCCAACATGCTTGTGCTCTTTAATGTCTATGAGAAGCTTGTTTGTTTCCCAAAAAAACTCCTCGCTGGGATGAGTGGCACCCGGCGAGCAAACACACGCACACAAACGCACACAAACACACGCGCACAAACACACACGCACACAAACCAACACACACGGACACAAACCAACACACACACACAAACAAATACACATGCACACGCACACAAACACACAGGCAAACAAACAAATACACACGCACACAAACACATATGCACACAAACACACACGTGCACACACACAAAAAACGAGGCCAAGCAAATAACAGAGATGTTTTGGAAACAATAGGAACTGGAGACTGAAATAAAAATATATCAAGAACCGAATGAAAGACTTGGTAACAAAAACAGAGAACAGGTGAAGAGCAGAGATAAACATCCAAAATGTCTCAGAGGAGGAGGGTGAAGGCCAGATGGCAGAGGGAGTAATATTGAAGTAGGGAGTGAAAAACGTGGCCTCCTTGTGGGGCAGTGGAGGCTCTCTGTCCAAGAGTGTGTCTGGCGGGGGGAACCGGAAGGCAGGAGCAGGTGAACCCTGCACACACAAGCTCAGGTAGAACCCTGCACACACAAACTCAGGTAGAACCCTGCACACACAAGCTCAGGTAGAACCCTGCACACACAAGCTCAGGTAGAACCCTGCACACACAAGCTCAGGTAGAACCCTGTGTCAAGGTCACATCAGTCAGCAGACTGTGGGAGTGGCCTCCCTGTGGCTCTGGCTGTTAAAGGTTCTGACTGGATCCCCCGACCCCCCCCCCCACACACACACACACACACACACACACACCATATAAAACACAGACACACAAGGTCTCCACTTTGCTCTGAGTGTTTTCCTCTCAGGCGGCAGAGACTTGTGCCTGCGGCAGCTGACATTTGGATGAAAGGAACATGGCGTCCGATGCCGCGAGACGTCGCTCAAATCAGTCCTGTGAATGTTAAGTGCAAGCGGTGTCAACGGTGTCAGTGATTTCCCCGAAAAGCTTGTCTGTCACAGCGACTGTAGATGGGGAACTTTCTGTTTAGAAAAAAATGCTCTGACCCAACAAACGACATCCCAAACAGCACGCTACCGTCTCCGTAGCGCACTTATAACCCCACATAGCCCTTTAGGCCATTAAGTAGAAAAAAAATTGTGCACTCTTTAGGGAATAGGGTTTCGCCTGGAACACAAACACACTCCTGGAACAGGCCATTTTCTTCTCTGACACTGTGAAAAGGGTAGAAGATGACAGCTGTTACAGTGTACACACACCCACAGCAGATCTGTCACACAACTCTGCCCGGTTCTGAGTGCATCCAAACGGGCTGCATTCAGAATCTGGGTCCCGGGCTGTTTCCACAATTTCTGGATCTTTCCCCCAAAAACAGAACCGGGAAGCTGTTCCGACCTTTAGAAACACACTGTGCACGCGAGTGACAGCAGCGACAGGTTGTAATGGTAATTCGCGAGTGCTGTCGCCTAGAGCGGATCAGGCAACCCAATGGCATTGGCTTGGTGTGTCAGTTCACATCGCTTTGTTAAGTCCGTCCCCGATGGGCCAGTGCACACAGGCCCTACGCCTCGGGGGACATCACACGGTGTCCAATCCTGACCCGCACAGGCACATCTGCCACTGTTATTGGGGCAAATCGTCCAATTGGAGCACGCCTAAATTCGGGAGTTATAGACATGCAGCCAAACAGCAGCAGAGAAGCTTTGTTCCCTTACCGGAGATGGATCCCAGCAGCACGTGGTTCTTGACGCAGCTGTAGACGTAGTCGTAGCTCTGGGGCTTCAGGGGAGAGCCGGTGGACAGGATGGTGTGGAGAGTCTGGAGGGTGTGGGTGTTGGCTGCAGCGAGACAAGACACCACCACAGTCACTACTACAGCTACAACTCCCCGGGGGTGTAGACCTGGTACTACCTGGAGCCACCCACAGAGCCAGCCTACGCCCCACCGGGTGTCGGTCCAAACATGTCAACCCAGGCCCAGGACATCTAGAAAGACCCCCCCACCCCTCTCACCATGAGCATATGCCAACAGGCCAACCCCCACAGTGTTCATCTCACACACACACACACACACACAACAAAGATGGGTTAGTGATTATGACAGAGGGTTGGGGCCGGAGGAGCCCTGCGTGTCCCCTGCAGAACACATCGACGGTATTAAAGCTCATCAGCCTGTTTAAAGGGTGTCTCTACTCGTTTACTTAATTGGGCATTTCCACGATACATCCCTGTGCCTCATCAACTCCCTCACCCGGCACCTGGGTGATCAGAGGGCAGGATCGCGTGAATGGACGGACGCACGGGGAGGGGCGGGGCACCGAGCTGACCGTCATCTAGACCTACACGTATACCTGTCCAATAGCCTACCCAGGCCCTCCCTTTAACACGGGTATACCTGTCCAA